>JARFNW010126772.1:0-11996 GCA_031763155.1 Dirona albolineata | reverse complement strand
ACACACACACACATATATATACACTCAATTTTTTTGAATGATGTGAATTGTAGAGATCTACTTGCCATGACGTTCAGCCACAGTAGCATTGGATCACCGACTATGAAGTCATACTATTATGTGCGTTGGAAAATGTCAATGTGAATATCTCCTGTGGTCCAGAAAAACCAAGTGAAACACTGTTGAATCGTGATACCAAGAATTAGCACCTGTGCTTGCTCATAGTATTATGGTTGATTTGTCAAAAGCACGACGACCCAAATAAATAAAACATGCGTTCACTCGTGTATTTGATTTGCCGCTAAAGTCAGAGCTAATTCTCAAACTGTCGAATATAGCTTAGATGATTCCAGTATTTTAAAAAACCCCAAGAAACAAAACAAAACAAATAAAAAAACCCAAAACAAAACCCAGCAAAAACAAAAACAAAACCAAACAAACCCAGAAACAAAACAAAACAAAATCAAAACAAAACAAAACAAAACAAAACAAAACAAAAACAAAACAAAAGATGAATCAACGATGACTGATCTAAGGTAATGGCGTTGACTATTATTGAGATGAAATGAAATTGTTTGAGAAAGATTATTATTGTATTGTAACCCTTTCCTAGTTTGCGTACAAGGGGATAATCAGGAATGTTGAAGACCCTTGTCTTCTTTTAGTTGCAAATAATATCCCTAAACTTCTCGAAGGGAAAAGAACACAATGATAATATGAACGACTTTTATTGGTCGATTTCTCTCCTGTCTTCTACATAACTCAACCTCATCTTATGGCAAATAAAATAAAATAAAATGATAATAACAAAATAAATAAATAAAATAACGAAAAAAAAATAAATAAATGTTAAAATGGTGTAGTAGTAGTGTAGCCCGAAGCGTCAAACCAGTAACCAGTAACACGCTGCTTGCTCTTTGCACTTACAGCTTTTACATTTTAACTTCTTTGTTGTTGCATACCTCTTATTTGAATTTTTAGCTTCTGGCAGTCCACATTCCTTTGTTACGGTTAAGAGAAAGTTTTGGATTTGAATGGGTGACGCTGATATTATCTCACGGGTTCTCGACTTTCTAACAAATAGACAACAATGCCTCAAATGGAGTGGCACAATGACAAGGCTGTTTATTGAGAATGAATACTAGTGTAAGGCTGTCTTTTCACTCCGACAATATACACGATATACACCAGTGATTACATACGTCAGGTTAACAACACAAGACCAATTACATTTACCGATGATTCAGTGATACAGGGAAATAAACGAAGAAGGAGCGGGCACTGATGGTCTAGTAGACAGAATGATAGTGGGAAAAAATGTAACAGTACCAGTGAGAGACAAGTACAGAAAATAGAAAAAAAGATTTTCCCCCGGTCGACGAAAATCTTTTTTCTATTTTCTGTTCTTGTCTCTCACTGGCACTGTTACATTTTCCCACTATCATTCTGTCTACAAGACCATTAGTGCCCGCTCCCTCTTCATTTATCTAGAATCAAGGAGAGAGCCAATTGCAATCCACCCATCATCAGGAGTGAGAAAATGTTTGCGATTTACCAAAGCTGCGATTAAAACAAAGACAATGACCTTTACCCTCTAATGTTTCTACGAGACCCCATTGTGTGTCTGAATTTATGGTATTTAACAAGGCAAAGAGGCTTTACAAGTGTCAATTTATTGTTAGCGTTGTTTTGGCAATTGAAACAATTATTGTTTTTTTATTTGCCTAATATATTTATATATATATATATATATATATATGTATGGTTTTTTTTATCCTAGGGTGTTTTGGAACGTAAGAAGGGCGTGGCTGGCTATAGAGAGACTCAAGAGGAGTTGGAGAAGGTGTCCAGCATGAAGAGTGAGCTGGACGAAATGAAAGGACGGACGCTGGACGACATGTCGGAAATGGTCCGCAGGCTGCATGCTGAGATTGCTGACCGGAGGAACACTCTGGCACCAGTGCTGAGAGAGATTCGTCCTCTGAGAGAGAAAGTCCAGGTAAAGAAAAGGGTTTTAGTTTTAGGTGTAGATTTTTATTTGATTAATGCGTAAGGTGCATTCCTTGGTGTATTTCATTTATTTCATTAACCCACTTGAGACTCTTTACGAGATAAAGATGGGTTTATTGTCTGCATCCCTATATAAGTACAGGCGCACAGACTCTCCCGTGGGGAGCTGGTGATGCAGTGATTAAGTCACTCGCGTTTAGTTCGAGAGGTTGCGGGTTCAAATCCCGGTGGAAACACTTGTATTTTTTTTCTCAAGACCTTGATCCCACTTTGCGGTGCTGCACTGCGGCTGGCGCCTGAGTCATTCCGGCCTACCCTCGGAATAGACCCCAAATTTCTCCCTGGGATGAATAAAGGAAATTTATTTCTTAAATTTTTTTTACATCATCTATCCCCCGGCAGACCGTGACGTTCAGTGTCCTTTCCAACTATATTGGAGAATACAGCACAGCAGTCTGTTAGGCGCATCATACTAACATATCAATAATATATTCTCTGCCTTAGCTGGGTACACATTCATTCACACCCGAGTCGAGTTGGGGAAAAAAAATTAGTGAAGAGTCTTTCCCAAGGACTCAACATTGTAAGCTTCTACCAGGATTCAGACCTGGAATCTCATGATCTTGAGGCTGGCAGTCTTAACCACTCAGCCACAAGCAATGAAGGCTGGGCATTGCTTTATAAAAGTTTTTTTTCAAATTCATCTACAACAAATATACTGATCATGCAATCTTAATGTAACTTTGCAAAATTACACTATAACTATATGCCTTATGTTTGGTACACGCCGTACACAACAAACAGAAAAAAAACTCCTTGAAAACTTGTGATGTCATGATTTATTGGTTTTTGATCCACGACAAGAATTTGTAGAGCTATATATATATACATTTATATAAATACTGTTTAATATCTGAATATTTCAGGAACTGACACCAGAATATGATAACAAGAAAAAGGTGTATGAGAGGCAGCAGGCTGGCTTTGAGTCCAACATGAGTAAATTGGATCAGGAGGTCAAAGGTTATAAAGAAGAATGCAAGGCAGAGGAATCTCGTTATCATTATCTCCACTGCATGATAAAAGTAAGAGACTGTGACCTTGTTGAGCATTTTCCCTCTCCCCCCCCTCCCTTCTCTTTCTCTTTCTTTGTTTGTTATCTGTTCCCTATAGTACTGTGATTAAACAGTGTAAGGACCTGCTCTGTGTCTGACCAAGAACAGTGTACAAGGCAGAGGGCATCGATGTGCAGACCCCAGGTATAACGTATTCAGGTTAAGTGCAAGTCAGTGCCCCACTAGTACTAGTACTAGTGCACATGGCCTGATACAGAGCTGGAAAATCTATGCATCAAGATTTTTGAGGCAAGTAAGGGATCAGCCCACTGTGTCAATAAAGCTTGTTTGGTACAAGAAGCAATATACTGTTCAATATTACTCATATCTATTTATATATTTAGAATAGGAAAACAAGGTAAATATAACAATAACATCACAGACGTATCAAGTCACAGAGCCTTTCAATTGATATAAATATCATCAGTGTAAAAGACTAGAAAAATAGGCTATAAATCTTGATTTGAAAGTATCATTAACCAACAAGTCACTGTGTCCTCTTCACGCTACGGAAACAGGGATAAGTACCGGCTCTATGGCCCAGCCTCGAGGCTCTTCAGAGCTTTATTTTCTTATATTAGGAACAATGGAGCATTACTCCCTAGTTACCAACTACTCCCCCCCCCCCTCCCCGACACTCCACATACACACACCCTTCCTAGCCTGGGGGGAGATTGCTTAACTAGTTACGCACTATTTCATCCCCCTCCCCCACCATCCCTGCCGCCCCACTTAACCAGGGGGTAGTGGCAATAAAAGGCGCCCTGAACAATGCCTGCTCCACCGACCATACCCTAATCAGTTAATCGCGGCTGGTGAATTAAGAATGTTTTTGGGAGTTAAAAAGACGAATGCTATATATGGTAGTGGTAGATAGTATTACCTGTTCTATATTACAACTTCACTTTCTTGGTCTCTCCAGGTATTACTAGTCCAGCAGGATCGTGTGAATTCCGAGATGAAGGCCTATCTTTCCCACGATCCTCTAGAAAAAAAGAAAACATTCAGGTATTTATTTCCTGCACTAGTCTTCCTTGATTCCGTATTTAGCTACACGCAGAAAACTGGTGTCCGTGGCGTTGGTGGCCAAGTGGTTAGACCGCAGGGCTGCAGCAGATCATGAGACATCCTGGGTTTAAATCCTGGCAATTCGAGACCTGATTCTTTACTAAGTATTTTCCATCTCAGACTTCACTCGAGTTGAGAACGATATTGTCAATATGTTTTTATGATGCATTCACAAGCTGCTCTTATTCTGTGTGATAATCGAGAAAAAAAACATGATGAGGCTGCTGGAAGCCTGGTAAAAGTTAGATAATTGGTATGTAGTAGAATAGGCTTTTGTAAATGACAACATACAGTAAATAAATGTTTCGGGTTTTCCCTTATCAATATATTATATCTAACACACAAAGAATATATAAAATCAAATGCCTAAATATTATCCGAAGCTAGAAAAGTAGGCATACCTGGCACGTGGATGTCAGTCCTGACAAATACTACCTGGCAACTGGACGTCCAGCTTGACACCTTGTACAGGGCACGGGGGCATTAGACCTGACCAATAGACCTAGCCTTTTGATAATGATGATCTTCTTCTTCTTCTTCTTCTCATTCACTTTCGATGTCTCTATACTTTATATATAATATTGTAATATTTAATATTGTACATTTATATAGCGCTTATTCACGATCATCACCATGCTCTAAGCACTTTACAGTTGCACATTTTCCTCGGGAAAGCAACGGAACATTCCATACTTAATACGCCACACGCTGCCTGTTAGGCGCGATTACAATTTTTGGACGAGGACAAACGCTGATTACAACCGAGGGGACCTCCGAATTTAACGTCCGTCTCCGTTATATCATAGAGACTGCCATGCAAGAATCGGGCTAATAAGCCACTCACGTTGCTGTCTTCAGCAAGGCAACAAATGATCCTTTTGGGGCGAAAACTATCATCTCTCGAGATGAAAGATGCCTACTACTATACTTTATATGGCAATTCCTGTCATGACCACAAACGCTGTCGTCTGCAGCACTTGTTCTTTGGTGCCCAATAGTTTCTCCAGCAGAGGGGCTTCACTGGTCCTTATATGGTCTTTCTGTGGGTTTCACAATTCTACTTCTTTTCCAGGGAGATCTACAGTAAGAAGATTCAAGAGCAAGAGAATCTCAGTCGAGGTCTCAGAGAACGCCAGAAGATGGTTCGTGACAACCATGAACCAAATATGAAGCAGATGAAGATGTGGAAAGACCTGGAACGCATTGTTGACTGCAAACGTCACTGTCTGCAACAGGTATAGAGATAAAATAATGGAGCCTTAAGATATTATTGCAATATTTATTTTGACAACAGGGATAATGAAATTAATTATAATGATAATAATGATGATGAAAATATTGATAATAATGATAATAATAATAATGATAATAGTGGAAAATAGCAATAATAATAATAATAATATTAATAATAATAATAATATTAATGATATTAATGATAATCAGCATTTCTTATAACTTATGGCACAACTTTTCATTTTCAACAAGCTCATGTTGGTTTACAAAATAAAATCCTTATAAAACTGATAGCTTTTTTATTATAGCACTATTGACAGATAACAGTCAAACCTCTGATCACTAGGGTTTTTCGTTATATTGCTCAACTCTTTATACCACCAAATTTGCAAACCTGGATGAAGCTACCGATGTTTAGTCCTTGGGAAAGACTCTTTACGCATTTTTCCCTCATTTGACTTGTGTGTGTGAATGAGTACCCAGCTACAGACAGACAAAGACATTGTCAGTATGTTAGTATGATGAGCCTAACAGGCTGCTCTACTGTATTCTCCCAGGAGAGTTTAAAATGACTTTGGATGACACAGCCTGCTGGCAGATGAATGATGTAAAGTCTGAGAGCCTATTTTTGGGCTTTAACGGAATAGTCCCTAAAGACAAATTTCCCCCCTGGGATGAATAAAGGGAAATTCTTTTCTTCTTCTTTTTTTTTCTTTTCTTTTCTGTTTTATTATTATTTGTGTAATCTTTAACTTTAACGTTCTGGATTGTTGAAGCACAGAAGCGAGCCCAACTCAACCAACCAAGATTCCAATAATTTCTATGACAATTATGATATCATTCTGTACCCTACATTGTCTGATTATTTGAATCCCATCCTCCAGCTTTTCAACATTGGATCCACTACTGGCGCCAACGCTGGAATGGGAGGCTATGGAGAATCTGCCCCAACACTCTTGGAGGACGACAGACTTGTACTTTGAAGCGATGCACAACGCATTATTTTACATGTAGTTATTTATTTATTCTGTGAAATGTTCATAATATTCATATACATACCCAACAGTTGCAATTGTTGCCTAAGTGAGGGAATTGTGTGTTTAATTTCAGGGGGTGGGGTTGGGGGAAAAGGGGGGGGGGGAGAAACTAGATTGATAATGTTTTGACTTACGGTACCTTAATATGAAATCGTCAATTTTATTATATTTTATTTCATGGTGAGAAAATTACATGTTTGAGGGGGTTTTTTATGGTCAGTAAATTGTTGGGGTTTTTTAGGGGGATTCATATTATGAATAAAAATAATTGTAATCATAATTATAATAATAACAATGACAATAAAACTGAAATGTCACGATATATGCCACCTTTCTTTTCATAAAAAACGTAGCCTACACTGTACAATAAAGTTAGACAACAATTGTTGTTGCTAATGATATGCCATAGATGTAAACAAATTAATTTTTTAAAAGTAAGTGATTTAAGATTATAAGAACCAAATGAAGGGGATGCCCCATCTCCTTCCCGAGGCAACAAAAAAAAAAAAAACAACCCAAAAAAACAATAAATAAATATAGACATTTGATAGATGTTAACAGCTGATAGTAAAGTACACATTTGAAAACTGGCAGGTCCTTCTAGTGAACCTTAAACAAATGGCCCAACAGCTTGACAATCAAATTTGAAAAGAAAGGTTGCAAAATAAATTTACCATCTCTCTAGTTAGCATCAGTTTGTTTTTTTACTGACTCAGGGGTGTAAACCTATTAGATTTTGTCTGATTTCAGACTTTTTGCTTTGTATGATTTTAGACTTTTTGCTTTTTCATAATATATTAGTGGCAAGCTATGATTTCAGACACACTAGTCTATCTCTGATCTTGCAGATGTTTTCAGATTTATTTTCCGTTTGCCATTTACGCCCCGGATGACTGACATGACCTTGTTATCTCATGTTCACCATGCATGAATATCCGAAAGGAACGAGGAAAATAGGTAATATATGTAGTGAGATATTGCACTGAAGCTATGCTATAATAACGTTACATTCCATCCAATTCTTTGAAGAGTGTTTGATATATTTCATCCCATCATTCATCATTTTAAAAAAAAGGTAATTTTGTTTTCAATGTTGATATTGTTTTGCGACTATCAAATATGGCGTCCATACACAAGTACACAATCCGTCCAACAGTCATTGATAATGTATATTTTACTTTGCGTTATTATTGGTTTGAATTTTCAAAAATTATTATCATTATTATTTTTATGTTCATTTCAGTTAATTTATAAGTTCTACTTAGACATGCATGAAGACCGATATTATGCAGGAAATGCACTATACGTTATTAATCCCAAGAGGGAAATTGTAGTAACATCACTAAGGATTTATTTTTATTTTTTATTTTACATGTGTCAAATTTGTTGTTTTTTTATAAGTGGCCAGAATCAGAGAAAGGAAAGATGTATTCTGCTTGGGTTTTTTAGTTAGGAGACGATTAACAAGTTGTCCTTTGTCCAAGTTAGACCTGGTAAAACAAGCTGCGACAGTTTGCAAAAATTGCAAAGATTAGGCCACTTGTCGCAGTAGCCCACTCAAAGATTTTATATTATAAATTTTCCCAGGTCTGTGTAATTCATTCAATCATGTGAGTTCATTCGATGACAATCCGTCCTATTTGCCATGCATTCCATTTCTTAAAGTTTATGGTGAAGGGATAGCTCCAGATTCTAGGTTATTTCATGACGTAAGTTTCTTGATCATTTATTTTCCATTGTGTTTTTATTAATAAAATGATATGTTGTGTAACACAGACAGATTAGGCTTTTAGTTGTAGGTTGAATTTTATATGTTGTTTATATAGTTGTGATATAGTCCCTTATACAAATGAAAACCTATTTATGAGTGTGAGCCAGTGTTTTACTATCAAGCATTCATATACAGTGCAACTTCTGGATAACGACACCCCTGAATAACGACAACCCCTGGATAGCGACATTGACCTCTGGTCCCAATTTTTTTGCTATATATTATTATTAATTAAAAACCCGAAATAGCGACATACATTTTAGTAAAACCCCTGTTTAGTGATAGCGATAATCGGCAGTTGACACCGACATTTAATACAAAAAAATCAAGCGAAATAGGCAACCTCGTTTCCGACCAGCATTATCTCGTACTCTTCTTAGCCAATAAAAACGTTTATTTTCCGACCAATGAGATGTCCTGCTCGAGCCAACGATGTCGCTTTGTTGCCGACCAATGAGAACACGTGTTTAACTACCAATGAAATCGCTTTATCGCTCACCACGCCCCTTTTTTCCGCTATCTGGAAAACCTCGGAATGACGACACCCCTGGATAACGACATAATTTTCTGGTCATTATTGTGATGTCGTTATCCGGAAGTTGCACTGTATTTCATATCAAATAACAGAAGAGTATAGTCGGAAATATATTCACAAATAAATAATCTGAACCATTTACTGCCAAAGATTAACCTGTGAACATTGCAGTTACATAAACCAACAAATAAAAAGAAATCGTAACATATTAATATTATGGATATAATAGTAATAGGCAATGGATGGTTTTTATCCTCAGCTGCTGACATAATACTAACAGTCAGTATTCTCATAGACTATAATAATCAAGACCATTTTTCTCAAGTTAATGCCATGAGTGGACAATTTCATTCAGGACAAAATGCTACAAAAAAGTCAACATCTCAACACCCGATTTCACAAGCTTCAAGATGTTTTCACTCAAAACTTTGACTTTCAACTCTGACCACTGCGCTGGTGGTATGGTATTCACAGACCTTGCATAAACTTTTTAGCACAATCAATTTGCAATGAATTTAGAATCATAGGCCTACTCACAACATGACAGTGTCACCCCAGAATCGCCATAATAGTCACGTCATATTTTTTTGTGGTATAAATCACTGCAATAAGACTGCCAAAATGGGCTAACAGTTTACGTACGGTCTGTGTATACAGCGGCTGGTCACTAGAAGTCTACTCTCGACTCTCATGTAAATATATAAAAGGTTGCAGTTGCAGCAGTCGCTGGATAATTGCACGCTGCTTGGGAGAAGAGAAAAAAGTGCAATTACGCATACTGTTCAGATATGGGAAGCAACCCAAGTAACTCCAGAAATGGGTATCAGTACCATTAATGATATCGACTACTGTACTCCCGCTGCGACTCCACCATTCAATTTAAATCGCAATCACTTTGCTGGTTACCACCTGAGTCTGTTCTATGGAACACACAGCAGACTCCGGCAAGATTGCGACGAGAGTGCATCACTACAAGATAATGATGGCAATGACATCACAGTTTACATGTGTCAAGGGTTTTCCCCATTTATAGGCTACTGGTACTCTCTTTTTCTTTTCTTTTTTTTTTGCTTTTTGCTTTAATGCATATTTCACAACTTTGTCAGTTTTGTAGATTTGAACATGCAATGGATACATAACTCAAAAGAATATAAACATTCAAGTATTATTGTGAAACGAAATGTGAAATATACAGCAGGTCTTCCATACATCCTATGTGCCAAAATGAGCAAATGGTGTGTGATTGCAATAAACAATAACACTAACACATGGCAAATAGGAGTTTACATATAATAATATGAGTGTCTTGAGTCGGATTTTCTAAATTTCTATCCCAAAAAGTGTAAATATATGCATAACATTTTTCTTGTTTGTGTATACTTCATGGTTCATTCTGAGCAAGAAACAAAATCAGCAGTTGATAAGTGGCTCACCACAGAAATATATATATAGTAAACATTGAGAGATGGCATCATATTATTAGAAACAAAATAAAATTTTTATCTATTTACTACAACCATCAATAAGGTTTTAATCCAACATTCTTTTTCGGCATCTGTCTCAGTAATTGTGATGCTAAAACCTGTCTTTGTTTCACCTCATGCCAATTTGAATCTGGTGCTGCCAGCCATGAAACATGACTATAGCAACATTTGAGGGAAATCTGTGCATATTCAGCTTGGTAAAGAAAACATGATCAAACAAAAACACCAGCCCTTCGAACCACAACTTATGACAACAGAACATGTATAATGTATGATGTAATTTGCATGCAGTGCGCATCTTTATAATATATGTGATTTTTCCCTTAAGTGCTCTTCAATACCTTTTTAGGAGAACAATGCATTCTATGAAATGTACAACCAAGGTTTTAAGTTAAAGATGTTTAAGTTGAAGTGCTGTTTGACATTTAGAAAGTAAGAAGATATGTGTTACTTTTACAATGATGATGATAAGAGACGGTATCAGTACCATACACAAAAGTGCTATTATTATTATTTATGTGTGAATGTGATGATATCATCAATTGGTAATAATTATGTAGTAAGGACAGAAAGCATAATTATGGAAGAAAAACAGCCTGAAAATAATATGTGTGAATGTGATAGTTTGTTAAAGATGAGGAATGTACATGTAACTTTTAACTTTACAGTGATTATAAGAACATTAGCCTCCAGGAATACCAACATGTAAAAGTTGGCAAAGTAACAATTTTGAACAATGTTTTAACACAAAACAAATTAGACTCTATGTCTGTTACTGTTTCACATAAAATTTTTACACACTGCAATTATGTTTACAACACTAAAACTTTCATATCGTTTACAAATATTAGAACGTATGGTACATAATAATAACTGAGATTCTTTATGTGTTCAAACAATGAACTTGTCATCCCTTTAGGCAAAGAAAAAACCCACTTGATATACGAGTACGGTAGGTACATAAAAGTAGTCTTGCTCACTCCTACCAAATAATAAATCCATTTTTCTGGACAAATTTAAATTTTCCAATTCATATTTCGGTTGTTTGAAAACTTTTGATTATTATATATGTAACCAACAGATAAGAAAACAACTGATAATGCCATTTTCAAGGTTGTCTGCTAAGTAAAGATGAAGATAGAAGTTTTACTCACCACCGAGTTACATTTGCATTAAACTTTTCATCATGAAAATAATTCCCATACCACTTATGAATTAATTTACCTTTGTTCTCTCCCATCACACACTCAATGACTCCATGTCACAGGGAGCAAGGTATGAAATTTAAATGTGAGTGCATAGAATAATTAATAATAGAATATCAATCGTTCAATAAATCCGAGCACGCAAATTGTCAGGGGAAAAACTGGCACTGGCAAATTATGTTTATAATCAGCTATGACTGTGAAAACAAAAAATGTACTCAGACTTATACTCGTATACCATATATATAACATAATGTATTGAAATTTATCAACTTTTTTTACAATAAATAGTTATTCATTTTTTTAAGTAACAAGAAATACTTTGGCAAATTTTTGCATTGCTTGACATAATAATATATGAGCAATAACCAAGTCGTCAACGTTATACATGATATCTACTTTCTTAACTAAAACGTTAAACAGCCTCTTGTCTTCGTATCCATTAATTATCGTTACCATGACAACATGTTATCTGAAAGCATATCAGGTGGAAAAGTCGGAACTCTTCAGTATAAAGAACACAGGCAATCATAATATA
>JARFNW010126761.1:0-11997 GCA_031763155.1 Dirona albolineata | reverse complement strand
GAAGAAGAAGAAGAAGAAGAAGAAGAAGAAGAAGAAGAAGAAGAAGAAGAAGAAAAAGAAGAAAAAGAAGAAGAAAAAGAAGAAGATGATGATGATGATGATGATGATGATGATGATGATGATGATGATGATGAAGACGAAGAAGAAAGACGAGTCATAACTAACTAATAGTTTACACTCACATTCTCTCTTGAGGCCTACACCAAAATTAGTTAAGTAAATGAGTTGGATTGGGACACGTTATGTGCGCATGATTGGCCACATTCCGCGTCATTGTGGAACACGAAGAATGACGACGAAACAATGGTTAATGATTGGCCTAAATAATTCATACAATTAGAAGGGCACAGAGGTGAGTGTATTGAGTGTACGATTGTATAATCTTGCTAAGTCTCGCCATTTGGGCCGCTAGTCCTGTGTTTCGTTCATTCATGCCATCCATTACAGTCCCTTAGTGGCACCCTCCTCGCCACCACCAATTACGCCGGTGAAGGACATCTGGGTCTGATATCTCAAAGTGGTGTCTCAGTCCATTTCCATAATGGATATCATCAGCCAGTGCGTCATTGTGGTACGGAGTTATCTCACTCGGGCGAAGACGAATCGCCTCTCTAGCAAATCAGACATGGTCATCATTTTCACCGCCGTGTGGGTAATGTTATTGTTTTAAGGTGCAAATTGGACAACGTGGCCAGATAATACAACTCTTTTCTACTAGTTAATATGGGTATGCAGGTGGCATAACATATCCCATTACGGGAACAAACTATGTTAAAAAGTTGTCATTGTTTTGTTGGTGAATCTAGATAGACAAAAAATACGAGACGCGTTATCGACACGAACTCAACGATTTGGTCGCATAGCGCATGTGTAAGTTTAAGTGTACCCCCTTTTCATCGCAACGGCACATTACCCTGTCTTTTCGCCAATCAAAATATTTGTAACTGTACTCTGTACTCGGCTGTAGACTACAATAATTAGCAAGGGTATGCAAATGATGTAGATGTTAGTTTCCGGAAACCTAGAGATATCTAGAATATCCCCTCGTCATTTTTTTTCAAAACTGAAAGTAGAGAGGAAAGAATTACTGAGGGTCAAGATGTACCGGACTGCACCATAAAATGGAAATGTAGCACGTATGCAGCCGGAAAGGAAAGGAGCGAATAGAAATTTAACACAAAAGTTAAGGTACTATGAATGTTTATTGAGGTTATCACTAGCGAAGTCTTTGAAAGCTTTAAAGCCGTTCATTGCATATACATTATATACTTAAACTTAAACAGTTTTGAAGAGCGATTCCAATTCAGTTAGCATTTTTGCTTGTTTTTGTAGTCAAAAAGCGTTTGTGGTTTTATGAAATGTATCGGGAAATTGAGAGGCACACAACCGTGAAAAAGTGAGTTTAAGAATAATATCGTTGTACAACATTGTATCAGCTTCCACTTCAATCTGAGTGCATCGATTTCAGCCAGCTCACCGCGGATGCGAGTAATCGTTTTGGCCAATCAAGGCCAGTGCCCGGACCTGAATTGGACGTGGTCATTTTGTCAAGAGGTTGGGCCCCGGGCTAAGTTATAAGCTTGACCAGGTCAATTTCCCTGGGTACCACAGCGATGCCCCTAGTTTTCGACTCTACGGCCAAAACTAGTTAAATGAATTACTCAGAATATGAAATGGCCTTGGCTACCACTCTTATGTGGGGGGGGGGGGATTCTAAAAACCAAACGGGATGGAGGAGATGAGGGAATCAGGTGACTACTTGAAGTAAATAAATATAACGCATATTCGGTCACGTCGCTCGCGTCGTGATTGAGGTAGGAGGAATATATAATGTGTTATTTGGTCGTTTTGTGGATTACTGTATACATAGGGGACGTCTACTTTCTTATTGGTCAATTTGAAAAACATTTTAAAGTTTTCAAATTTTCATGATGCAACCCCATAAAACTTTACTCCAAATTATATCATTAGAACCCATCACGTAAATATGATATGAGACTTGACGATATCAACTGAGTGGCATCGGCCGCATAACCATAAGTTTAACTTTAACATCTCTTTTAACTTCGTCCTCGCTCACCCGAATAAAATTGCAATGTTTCCTGTTGTCGATACAAAAATATAACGTGTCTAAAGCTGTCCATTAAGCCGTTAAATCTCCCCCCCATTCAATTGCTGATGGGCCTGTAAGAGAGGATAACCTGTTTTGGGGAGGCGGGCATGGGTAGGACCTAAACATAATCAAAGAAGGGCAAAAGCAGTGTTGATGACCATCGATTTTGATTCAGTGAGAGATCTGCCTAGATTTTGGATGGTGGTAGAAGGCAGCAGGAGTGAGACAAGAAGGGTGCGATGGAGGTGGGGAAGAGGGCATGGGGGGGGGGGGGGGTGAACTTTTAACGCACTTAATAGGGTGTGGGGTGGGAAAGGGGGGGGGGGGTTGAGTTAACGGAGATGACGGAGGGACATAGCGGTTATGGGAAAATGAGGCGTTGGTGGAATTCGAGAACAGGAAGGGGATAGGTTTTCAAGTCACACGATCTCGGTTCGAATGAGAAAATTGTAAGGGGATATATATGAGCGAGGAGAGTAAGACGGGGACGGTCATCGCGTCGCGTAATCGTATACATATTATTATAGACGGGTGTGTAGGAACTAGCCAAGGCTGAAATCGCTGACTGGAGGGAAGACATTAACGACGAGAATAAAATACTGGTTGCTTCAGTGGCTTTATTTCTTCTTGTTTTATAAATCTATTCATGCATTTTATTGCATCTATGTATCTTATTTTATTTTTTCGTTTTTTCATTTAGGTTTGTAAAAATTGACCCTCTAAATATTGTCATTATTTATTTTTTGTTGTTGTTATTGGGTTTGGTTTTGTTTGTTTGTTGGAATTGGTTTTTTGTTTTTTGTTGTTGTTGTATTAATGGGGGCGCGGTCATAATTTTCGGACCAAAACCATTTCAAACGCAGCAAGGCCATATCATTCTAGTACATGTTCTAGTCATCTAAATACTCCTTTATTCATAAAGATATAAGATGGGGTAATACATGAAGATGAATTCATTTATTAATTCACATTTTTCTGGGGCTGGTGAGGGTGGGTGGAGGGAAACCGAGAACTGCAGTTAACGCTATCGTTTTGGCACGCTACGATTTCAAATTGGAATCATATCCAGGATTGTCTAGTCGGGTGTTTTGGTTTGGTGTTTGTTTTTGAGTGATTTGTGCTTGATTTGTTTGCTCTTGCTTTGGGTTTGTTTGTTTTGTTAGTGTTTTTGTTTGGTTTGTTTGTTGTTTTGTTGGTTTTTTTGTTTTGTTTTGTGTGTGTGTGTTTTTTGTTTGTTTGTTTGGGGATTTCTGTGCGTGTATTTTTTTATTTTTTTTTCGGGTGGGGGGGGGGGGTGATTTTGGTAGATCGACCTTAACCAGGAAATTGCCGCCTTTGATATCGTGACCTTAGGACACGTTCACAGACTGTTAAACTAAAAATAACAGCCCATATACAAACAACTTTAGATCCTTACAAAAACGAAAAACCCCCAAAATCCATTTACGAGAGCCCAATCTTGACACCGCCGGAAAATGGTACGTGACATTCCAATTCCAATCATAAAATCCAAGACTTTTCTCCGTACATTTCAAACAAATGTCAAACACGAACACCCTGCCATTCCCAAACAGGCTCATTATCACCCCCCAGGGACGGGTGCAGTCATAATCGGTCAACGTATCCAATTTAGGGCCGGTCAAACTAAAATAAAATGATACTTTTCGCAAAGTTATATTATGTGACCTCAGTTTACAAAGATGTACAGGCTTGTATTGTACGTAAACCTTTCATTTATAAGGTTGGGGGAGAAAGCAATAGAGATGAGGTAATTAGTGTTTAGTAACAAACGGGAATAATGATAATGGTGACGGAGATGCTGATGATGATGACAACAACGACGATGACGACAACATGATGGTGATGGAGATGCTGATGTTGATGACGTTGCTGATGCTGACGACGACGACTACGATGATGATGATGATCATGATGATTATGATGATACCAAAACATGTAAATACACACACACACACACACACACACACACACACACACATATATATATATATATATTCTTAACAGAGACCTTGGCATTTCCATAATATGCTAGGTGAATAGATAATTGGCATGCTATTTCCCCGGGTTAAGTGATACTACTATTATGGCCCAATGGCGGGCATCACATTTAGCCGGATATAATAATACTTAACAGTAGTAATAACAGCAGGATGACTGGGAATCACAGGGGAAGAACTTTACAAACAGGGAGGAAAACAAAACATGTTTTTGATTATATATATATATATATATATATATATATATATATACAGAGTATCACCCTTTCCTCGCCTTTATTGCTTTTGATAGATTAGCTATGTGTGAATCTCTTGGGGGCATCGGTGGCCAAGTCATTAGCGCGTTAAGTCAATAAACCGAGAGGATAAAACCCAGAAGATTACCGCTAGTTAATGGCCGGTAGATTGGATACACACGGCGAACCCCCCAACATAAAACAAGCGCCGCTCGCCAAGCACTGTAATGAAACCCTCGGGGGGTGAAATAGAGGGCCGGGCAGTGGGCAGTGGGCAGTGAGCAGGTCCAAGAAAAACATGTCCGGTGTCATATGAAGACGAAATGAGGATGATTGGAATGAATGACCTGGGGAAAGAAGCGGAGACGGAGAAAAGCACCGAACAGCTGTAGGAATCGTGCTGCTGGTGGTGATGATTAGAATATGATGATGATGATGATTATGATGATGATGACGATGATGATCATGACGAAAACGACAAGAAGAAAAGTTTCACAGGAATCATTCATACATGCATGAATATCAAGCAGAAAATATGTTTTGAAATTGAGGAATAATTCTACAAACTGGTGGCGCGCGATTAGTTTTGAACGGACTGACCCAATAATATGTTCAAACCAAATGCCCCGTCTTTGAATAAATTACATTCTAAAATATTTACTTTCGTTGTTTCACGCTTTTTTTTTATTTTACACGTTCGATGACACGTTATATGAAAGGCGGCTCACCCTGTTTCAAATCGATCTTTGACAGACCCTCATTAACTCAGAAAGGTCCCAACAGCTATACGACCAATAGTTCCAACCCGGATTTTCGCGGAGAAATGTACGAGAGAGATAGTACAGACCCATCGCATTGACTTCCCTGGTGTTAAATTGCCAATATTTTGATGCAATTTAGAGCCCACTTCCAACCAAGTCATTTTTTGGGCTGTCTAAAATAAGCAATAAAGAATGACAATGATTGGGAATAATTACATCATAATGCACCCCCAGAAGACAATACCCATATCACCATCACAGACTCAAACTGAAACTAGAATAAATTTCAATACACCCGATGGTTCATAATTTCGGACCATGGCAACACTAACAACGATTTCAATAATACTCTGACGTTATAAAAGAAATCCCACAAAATACCCCCCCCCCCCCATCAAAAACAAAAAAAAAACAAAAAACAACAACAGCAACAAAACAAACAACAAAAAACAAAAACAACAAACAAACAACCCCCTCCCCCCCCCCACAAAAAAACAAAAAACGAAACAAAACAAAAAAAACAAAACAACAAACCAACAGCCAACAAACAATCAAAACAAAACAAACAAAAAACAACAACAAAACAACACAAACCAACCAAAAAAACAAACAAATAGTTGCAAGGTATTAGGTGTGACGGTTCGATAATGACTAAAACAGAAAGAAAACAGTGATGGAGATATAACATACAATTATCGCAAGTGCTTCAATCAGCTAACATCAACCAAATAGGCAACAAGGCCAAAACAAAACAAAAAATACACCATCACCTATTAAAAGGCGCAGGCGTCACGTGAGTGCAATGCATGGTAAAGCTATGTTTAGACGGTGTCCAATTACATTAATAGTCGGGGTAGATGCTGCACACAAAACCCCCCAAAAAAAACAACAAACCATACTACGTGATGTAACTATGGTTTCATGAGTCGATAGTGACGTCATTGAAATTTGATCAAATTATGTCTTTACCTATGAATACATAATATCATTTGTTTTGTTCTTTGCTGTTCTATTTCTATTCTTCTTGATGTCTTGTATACATTGAATCACAATGAACAAAAAAAATCAACAAAAAAAAACAAAAAAAAACAGGAAAACCCAAAACAAACAAACAAAACGAAACAAACAACAAAAACCAAAAGCAACACAAAACACCCCCCCCCCCAAAAAAAAAACCAACCAAACAAACCAACCAAACAAACCTCCAAACAAACAACAAACCCCAAACAAACAAACAAACAAGACAAAAACAAATAAAAACAAATTATAAAAAAACAAAAAACGACAAAACAACAATTTATCCACAACGCCAATCCAATCAAAGAGAATACATTGCTAAGCCGGTTCAGCTTTTCGTGGCGTGTACTTTGGCCAACCAGAGGCTGTGAGCGTCCCTGGAATGTCTGACCAAAAAGGAGGCGTTTACTTCGTCGTCCTATAATTTGACAACAGCAGAACAAGCAATACTAGGATCCACAATCATCTTGGAACAAGGCGGGCAAATAGGATTCCCCGTATTATTGTTGGTGTTTAGTCTATTGGTGCTAGTCTCCGTAATGAGATATCAATATTGAATCAAAACTTCTTCCTTTGTTTTTTTCAATATTTTATAGAATTAAATAAACATGGATAGAAAGCAGGCCCAAAACTGGACGAGAATAGCAGTGACGCTGTTGTGGAATACCAAAACAATGAATGAGAAAATAAAGCCGATAGAAAAAGGACAACATAGCAGGTCAAACGAAGACATCAAAGATGGCGCTTTCAGCGTTACAGTTGGCGCTTTCAGCGTTACAGTTAACGCTGTCACTTCGGGATCAGTTTCAGGGTTCGAATTGAAGCTATCAGAGTTATTTCTGCACGTCTTGTCGCCGTGGCTGAGAGGTTAAGACATTGCAATCCACACAATTGATTCGAGTCTGACTTTCGACACTGCGTTGTCACACTTAATACTTGGGCAAAGAGGATTAACTCGATTGCCTCACTCAAACTCAGCGTAGAATTATGGATACCAATACCAACCGCCTGCCATCTGTCATAGATCCGGTTTCCTGCTACGGGAACCGGGAAAAGCACCGCCTCAAAAGGTCCACAGGGATCACTAACGCATATGGCCTTTATATAGAAGTTGCTGCCGGTGTGGGCACAATATATGGAGTTCTTTGCAAAAACATACCGAGCTCATATTGGAAAAGCTCGAAAAACCCTTATAACTCTGAGAGTCAAAAAGAAGAGCGCGCGCTGTGTGTGTATATGTGTCTCTGTGTGTGTGTGTGTGTGTGTGTGTGTGTGTGTGTGTGTGTGTGTGTGTGTGTGTGTGTCCAGTAACAATATACTTAAAAAGTTCAACTCCTTAGCATGGCTGTACTGACTATGCATGGCGGCTATGTGAAACCTAGAAAATGACAAACAATACTTCAAGGAAACAAAACAATATTAATAAAGAGAGTGAAAAAAAAGCAAATAATCAAGACGTCGTCTTCTTACAGGTAGCCCACGGCGAGTATATTATAACAAAAATGTCATGGCTATACAAAATCCAAAAGCAAGTAATAAGAAAGCGCGCAGATATTGATCGCATCAGTCGCCAGATAAAAGAAGATGGCAGTTCGTCACTCAGAATAATATGGCTGATGAACTGCCGCTTCTTTCGTTTTATTCAACAACAATAATATATTACACTGAAGGTGCCAGTAGATAGATAGCAACTAATTGACTGACTAGTTACCAACCAATCAAGGAACCAATCCGCCAACCTATCATCTAACCTAACAACCTATCAACCAGTTATCTAAACGACCAACCAGTTATCTAAACGACCAACCATCCATCCAATCAACCAACCCATATTTGGACCAAACAAAGAAGCAATCAACCAGCCAATAAACCCGACCAACCAATATATTTATTAACACCCACCCCCTCTCTTTCACAACCAATCACAATAATAAATAAATGATAATAATATAATTAGCATAATTAGCATTAACATTACCCAACACCTGCCCCCGGTTGAATACACAAGTCGGTATAAAGGGTACTGGAACCTTAAGAGTCTAGCAGATAGAAAGAGAGTCGTTCGCTCACCGCCAAGGCACCGCCGCCATTGCACACTCGCCCAGTACTCACGGCCAATCACTCCTCCCAACAGAAGGGAGACAATCGTGTTGGGGCGACGGAGAGGTTGTCAGTGCTCGCAAACGATGTCGTACAGTAAGGTGTTAGTGATAGCAAACTCCCAGAGACGGATGGGATTTTACTAAGGTGATAGTGTTAACAAACTCCCAGAGACGGATGGGACTGTACTAAGGTGTTAGTGTTAAAACTCCCAGAGACGGATGGGATTGTACTAAGGTGTTAGTGTTAAAACTCCCAGAGACGGATGGGACTGTACTAAAGTGTTAGTGTTGACAAACTCCAAGAGACGGATGGGACTGTACTAAAGTGTTAGTGTTGACAAACTCCCAGAGACGGATGGGATTATACCACTAGATATTGACCCATGGTCCGATTTTCGCTATCCTGGAGTTATCTACAATTATCAACTGGCTTTTTTGTACATGTTATTACATATCTTTAAAAGTAGCCTCCTAAAAGAGAGTAAGTCACTGGTTGATTCATTTACTTCTACTTGTGTTGTATACGTCGTCGCAGTTGCAAATTAATCAGCGTGCATTAATGATTGTAGATGTGATTGTCTATATAGAAATCGACATTTGGGGTGCCGAACCTTTAAAGGAAACATAACATAATATGTATTATCCTTATCCGATGTTATATAACGTTATCCCCCGATCTATAATTTTCCATGGGTCTACAAACTCACATTAGTTCTGTTTCACATTCCAAACCGAATAACTAAACTGTTACCAATGCGACCAATCTTCGCAATTCAGATTGTGACAAATAAATAAATAAATAAATAAATAAATAAATAAATAAATAAAATTAATGAATTGAAATAATATTATTTTAATACTTTCGCACACAGGAACGGGGTGTAAACTAGGGGAAGTGGGGGTGGTGGGGGGGGGGGCTGCTAATATTTGAAACTATTCTACTGACGATTATCATAAAATTCACAACTATATTTATTTCTAAAAACTAATCTCTGCTCTTTGTCGATTGAATGGCAGTGAAAACGACCAATCTATATCATAATCAGTACACTTCCTTCAATGTTGAGAAAAGTGTTAAAGGCTCCTGTTATTTTACAATGGATAGAGTGAACATTAATCATTCGGGTGAGTAAAAACAGTGTGTAAACGGCGGGGCATTGTCCAAAGACCAGCATTTGATTTCTCCACACATCGTGATGATCCGGCTTGTTCGTTTAATACAGCGATGACGGAATAAATCGTAGGCAACAATATTATCGTCTACTTTATAATAAATGCAATGCAGCAAGGCTTAACTGATATCCCAAATGATTTTCACTTTTAAAAAAACCCACCAACAACAATAAAAGACCCAAAGAAACAAACAAAACCAAACAAACAAAACCCAAAAAAACCAAACACACAAAAAACAACAACAACAAACAAACCCCCCAAAAAAATCACAAAAACAAACAAACACAAAAAACCGCTGATACCAATTGACATTAGTAAGGCGTATGTTTGCTTCGTATGTTCACTTCTACCTCCGAAGACACGGGGACCATACCAATCCAAAATACACCACAAAATGTCGGCTTCGAAATGTTTTTGATCCAGCTAGAAAGGTTTCGGATCGCTAATAAATTTGGTTTTAAAGTAATGGACCCATTGTATCGAGTTCAAATCCCTTTCGTTTCCTAAATTAAATTGTCACTATAAGTGTGCGATTTAGTGGTCGTTTCCCGCTGAATAACTACATATATAATATATATATACCCTATACAAAGTCTGCGTTACCGGTAACGTTGTTACCGCCCACACCGCCTCTGTACTGGTCAGCCCTGAATGGGAATACAACCTCAATCCGCAATCGTGGACGCTAGACACGAATCACCACAGTAAATCTCTCCGATGCTGAGATCAGCCATTGTTATTATTCCTTGCGTCCGTAAAGGTCACAACGGTGCTGTATCTCGGACATCACGCTCAAAATAACTCGGTCATCCATTCTACCATTCACTCACTCATTCATTTATTTATTTATTCATTCATTCATTCATTTATTTATTCATTCATTCATTTATTTATCTATTCACTCATTCATTCATTCACTCAAGCAGCCATTCATTCATCCAAGAATATGATATAAATAGATTCAAGAATGCACTCATCAATTCGTTTGTCCATTCATTAATTCATGTCACTACAGTCAATTACATTGCAATCGCAACCACAAGAAGCAGAATAAACATTGACAATAGGACGTTATTAGCTCAATCTTTCCAAGCCGATGGGCGGAAGACTTCTGTTATCATTTTCTTCACTATCTGAACTCTCACTTTTCATTTTCCAAGCGAGACGTCATCATAATTGCGTCCATAATTAATTTTTTTAAATATACACACATGGACGTTACGAAATCAGAATCTTCTCCTGAGAGCGCGAATTAAACATTTACCACCCCCCCCCCCCCATCCCACCCAAAGCCTTAAAAGAAAAGGGATGAAAGAGAAGTAGAAGAGAACTTCTTCTCAACACTAAACTTGGGACATAATAACGCGCCTAAAAGTACATAACACTATACTATATTACAGTGTGATACAAATCTTATTAGAGTATGATATAAATCTTATTCTAGTATGATATAAATCTTGTTGCTGTTTGTTGTGTTGTTGTCGTCGTCGTCGTGTTGTAATTGTTGTTGTTGTTGATGATGTTGTTATCGTTGTTGTTGTCGATGTTGGTACTGCTGCTGCTGCTGTTGTAACAGTCACAACTCGCTCTGTGACATATAACCATCTCTTAATTCCATCCATATTTTTCAGATCACGTATAGAAGACAGTCAAAACGACAGAAGGAGATAGACATCGTAGTTCTCGAACACATTTTAACGGGTTGACTCTACATGGGGGAAAAATACAATTATAATATCAATAGCAACTCGTTGACCTTTGAGGTCTCGGGCCTTATTTATCATTGTCACTTAATCACAAAATCGCTCCAACTTTTGCCTCGGCGGTCTGGTTTCTACGGCGTCTTTAATTGCATAACTCGGCCCCATCGTATAACCGGGTAATCACTTGATCCCAGTGACAGAAATCGGTAATATAAATACCATTAGCCGTCTCGTGCATTATTAGGAATCGTATAGACGTCATCGGGCAATTATATAATAGGAGAAAGTCGTCCAGCGTCACTCACACTCTCACGCGCCCTTGCCAAGGCTATTTGTTTTACTCTATGAACTCAAGGAATGCCGAATTCTTCTTCTATTTAGTCCTCATCGGCTGTCAGTGGCGTGTCTGGCCGAGTGGCTAGATGGGCTACTGGTCTTAAGATCGTGAGATCCCGGGTTCGAATCATGGCAACGCTAAACCCGATATTGAGTCCTTGTGAAAGACTCGTTTGTTACACCTTTAATATCTCAGTTGACTCAGGTGTCAGTGAGTACTTGACTACCGGCAAATAATTTAGTATGATGTATTCAACAGGCAGCTCCACTGCATGCCCATCGTGAGCGTGAGATGATAAGGACTTTGAGTGACAAGGTGTGCGGTGGATATAGCGTGTAAATCATGTGAGCCTGTACTTGAACTGTGTGGAAATATATACTACAAACACACCTTAATCGAAACAGTATTGTTACTTTTACGCTCTTCCCTTCTTGTTGTTGCTGTTATTGATATTATTATAATTATCATTATCATTATCATTATTATTATTATTATTATTATTATTATTATTATTATTATTATTATTATTATTATTAT
>JARFNW010126750.1:0-11997 GCA_031763155.1 Dirona albolineata | reverse complement strand
TCTCTCTCTCTCTCTCTCTCTCTCTCTCTCTCTCTCTCTCTCTCTCTCTCTCTCTCTCTCTCACACACACACAAACATACCTCTCCTTCTTCCATCCTCCTCGTGTATGGTGTGACTAAACTGTATCATTTAAATGGGTATTTTTAAAAGTGTGATATATCAAGGCAAACCTTATCTGAAAAGTTAATATGCGTGTAGTGTATAAAGGGGTACTGCGAGATCCCACTTCGGTGATTTGTTTGTATTCATTGCTAGAGTCAAGTGACTCTTTCCATTTACTGATGTTGCCAATCACGTTATTTTTATCTTGCATTTTCATTGCGAATTAAAGGTCTTTAAATTTGTATTAGGTCTTGAAATTGAAAAAGTCTTGAATTTTGATCCTGGAAAGATGTATTAACCCTGTCTTGATATAGCCTATATTGTAGACCCTATCTATATTCTGTCACTTTTTTTTCATCGTTATCTGTTCTTAAGACATGTCCTTAAATTTTTACTTTGTTTTGTAATTAACAATGACCAGCAACAATTATTGTGCATTCATCTTATACTCAATTACATTAAAAAATTATATATGTTATACAGACCATCTCTATCATATTTTTTGACAATTTGAGTGGTGAACAGATGTAAGCAACTCTTTTGATTTTCTAAATTTGTGAGTCATGGTTAACTTTTCACTTCTATTTAATAAAATGATCTTTTCTTCATCCCTCCCCCCTCCATTGCAGGCTAACAATGGCAGATGAAGAATTCGATGATGTCTCCTCTGGTGCATCAGAAACAATTCCTCAACAGTGCAGCGCCTTACGTAAAAATGGTTTTGTGGTTATCAAATCTAGACCATGTAAAATTGTTGAAATGAGTACTTCCAAGACCGGAAAGCATGGTCATGCTAAGGTAAAATTGTTAACTAGGCTGTCCCACCCTTTCCTCCAGAAACCAATGCCTCTCTTAAAATATTTTATTCATACTGAACCAACACTGCTCAAAATAAGCTGAAATAGTTTCCCACACATCAGGGAACAACAAGAAAAGCTTCCCGGTGGGAAAATATCAGGGACAATGTATTTGTTTGAAAAATATCGGAAAATCAGGGAACTCGAAACGTTAAGAATTAATTATTGGCCGGCAATTACTAATACTTTTTAGATGACAGTCATAATTTCTGGTTGTCAATATAATATGTTGCTGGGCGATACTGTGTGATTATTTACAGACTCTTGTGGTGTGCATGTTATCACAAGTTCGACTTCAGAACGCTCAATGTTGAATTTAACTACATTTTCGGCCCGTCGTCACCTTTCTTTTTATGAAATCAAACCTTGCCGTTGTCGAATGGCTTGTGGATCACATAATTTGTAAAGTTTTAGCAATATTGTTTCGCCCAACAATTGAGATCGATCAAATTGCTCAACAACCTTTCCTGTAACTTACACAGTTCTGATGCGGTCACCATAGGTTCACTCACCTAGTTTGCTGGGAAATGTTTTTGAAGAATAAAAGATCATTGTCAAAGTACAGATGCCGACTATGACAATTGTGATTCACATAGAGACAATTACTTTCTTCGTATTTTTGTCTCCCTGCCCTCATTCTTTCTACTAACACTATCACAATTCACAACCACTACTATTATTACAATTTACATCACCATACATTCCACCACTTCCAACACCTACCACCCATACAAATTTAAATTTCAATATTACTGTATTTTACTGCTTTTAGCCTATTTTCAGATATTTTCCCACCAGATACATTTTTCAGGGGGGTAAATCTTCCAGATTTTGTCTTATTTCAGACTTTTTGGTTTGTCTTTGCTTTTTCAGATATTGTTAGTGGCGAGCTATGATTTCAGAGTCACTTGTCTATATCTTTGGTCTTGCTGATGTTTTCAGATTTGTTTTTCGTTTGCCATTTACACCCCTGTTTTTTCCGTTCAAATTAATTCATGTCTCAAAGCTTTTTTCAGTTTTACTTTTTCCTATTCAGTTTCTTGAAATACAATGGCTTAGAGCTAAATACATAACATTTTAAGTATAAAAGCGTGGAAGTTGATTTTTTAGTGAAGAAGATTATAATTTTTTTATCAGCCAGGATAATAAAGATTTTAAAACAAATTTCAAATGCATGGCAAGTCTGCCACAACAAATCATCGCCAAAACCACAATCTCCACTGCCACAACCTCACCTCAACCACTGATACTGTTGCTGTCACCTCCATCATAAATCATCATTAAGACCACAATGACACAATTGCTACGACCATAACCATCATTATCCCAACCACCACTGTTACATCACTCATAATCGCCAACACCACAACCACCAACAAAATTTTGTTCACCACTATCACTGATACCACCACAACAACCAATACTGCCAACTACAATCAACATTAAAATCACCCCCACCATTACTAAAGCGGGCACTGATGCAGTGATACCAATATTACGGTTTCGTCGTAATAAATTATGGCGAGCCAGCCCAAATTACGGGTTACAGTACGTCAGAAATAACGACGAAGGCCCTCACCCCGATCTGATCAGATTCTTTTAATTTTTCAAAGTACGCGCCGCAGCAGTGAGATCGAAGTGGTGGTTTGAGTGTTGAGTCATTTTTATGCAGTCTGTGGTGCTCCCGTGAATTTTGGCCGGTTTTGTGTAAGGGCTAACGTAACCGTACATTTGAGTACGGAAGAGCCGTTACTTTACTGCATAATATTACCACTGACTGCTGGCGTTCGCGGACTCAACTGATCTGATCCGTGCATCTTTAGGGTGACTGCCCTTGAAAATGAACAGGCCGGTGCAATGGATGACTTAACCATACGTTTGTAGCGTGGAAGAACCGTTGCTACATATTGATGTTACCAGTGACCACTGGCATTCACATAATCGCTGTTCGGTGCATTTTTAGACTGACTGAACTTTCTGCAGTTTTTTTCAAGTCATTGATGTCCGTCGTCGCGTTTAGTTAAAAAACGAAAAGAAATGAACATCAAAACAAACTGACGTATAAATGATGTCCCATAAGTGCACTAGCTCTACTTGTGTATAGTACCAAAATACCACGCACGTAACAACCCTCTCTCTCCTCTCTCTCTTACTCAATTCCACATGCACCCAAGTAATCAGATCATTGAAGCTGAAGGAATGCAAAAAGATTGAATGAATCGCAGTTTGATAAGCGGCCAATGACCTTGAACTGTTACAATAGTCGTCAGTTATGGATTAGAGAAGGGGTGGGGACTGCTTTAAGTATTTTACGGGGGGCGGGTCTGGGAATGATAGTAATAATTTAAAAAAAGAAAGCACCGTAGTGGACTTAATTTCCCTCCCGGTCGATGCAGTGGTGGGGTGGTTGAGTGTTCAGGTCCCGAATTTGAACCATGTCGGAGGAATCTTGTAATGACAGACGAGGTTTGTTTTTTAGTTTAGACAAACAAATCGAGGGACACAAATCTTCTACCACCTCACTTGTGGATAGAAAAGAGCATGACTTGATGTTACTCTACTAAACAGTTTACATTGGCCCGCGGTTGACCTCGTTGTATTCCCGTTTCACACATCGGCCGTGGTAGAGACTGGTCGGAAATTTGCAAACAGAATTTTAAAAGTCCAACATTATCATCAATAAGGTTGGACAAGTTTGTGTCACTTCTAAATATAAACACTTGCGACTGCCCCCCCCCACCACCACCACCACACCACCACCTCACATACGAGGTAATAGGCATGCTAGTGTCCACATTTTTACACGCTTATATTTTTCCCGCCTTCAGCCTTTTCATCTTTTCTTCCCCTTTCCCTTCTCTTGTGCCACAACCAACACTGTTACTGTCACTAACATCACAATCACTACCACAACCAGTATTACCACTACCACCTCAGTCAACACCACTACCATCATCATCACGACTGCTAATACTACACCGGCAGTAACACCACAGGCATACCACCCACTACCACGACAATCATAAATACAGCCAGAACCACCACCACCTCACCTATTACTTCCACCTCAACCACTACCACCACAATTTTCACAAAAAGAGTCACCACCACAAATAACACAATCAGCACAATCAAGAATACTATCACCACTACTTCCACAACAGCAACCAGCACCACAATAACAACCATAACATCCACCACCACAGCTAACACCATCATCACCACTGCTACCTCCATCACAACCATCAGCAGCATCACCCCAGCTGCTACCACACCCAACACCATAACCACCACCACAATTACTACCATCAACTCCACAACCACTACAAACACCTCCACCATCACTACTACAATCACCATCACTACCACCACATCAGCAGCAGCATCAACATCACTACCAGCACCACCGCTACAACTCCTACCACCAACACCACACCCATCACAATCACCACCACTGTCAACAACCATCACTACCACAAATGCAACCACAACCACCATCGCCTCTACCATCAACCACTACAAACACCTCCATCAATAGTATAGCCAGCCCCCACTACTACTACCATCATTACCTCTACAAATACCACTACTACCATCATCACCACTCACTACCACTTACACCACAGCAGCAGCATGACCACCACAGCCAGTATCACCACCACCACAACTAGCCTTCACCACATCACCACCACAACTAGTACCACCACCACCCCCACAATCACAACTACCATAACTGCCACCAGCAGCACTTGATGTATCATGAATTATGCCAATATAGATATTGAGGTAAAATAAAATAGAAGGTATGCAATAAAGGGGGAAATTGTATAGCTTCAACGGTACAAATAACAGAACTAAGAATGTTTCGGGTTTTCCCTTCATCAGCTAACAAACACGCAAAATAATTACCAAAACACTGCGAGCCACAAATATGGGTTGGCAGCTCTGCTGATGGTCTAGTACTAGTAGACAGAATGATAGTGGGATGTAACAGTGCCAGTTACAGACAAGAACAGAAAATCGAAAAACATATTTTCGTGGACCGGGGGAATCGAACCCATGCCTGCCACGGCAACTCTGCCTCGTCGTAAACAGAAAACAGTCCACGCTACCTCTGGACTAATCCGCCACTCCAAAAAAGATGGTTTCATAGTCCAGATATAGTGAGAGGTTCCATTTACGACGACGCCCATTTCATGTGGCCGATCACCCCATGCGAGACAGAAAACAACAGAGGTAGTGGGCTCGTTCATATATATATTTCAAATCTACCAGACTATTTTTGGTCCTGATGATGTTTTCAGATATATTTTTTTCATTTGTCATTTACGCCCCTATGAACTAGTGTCTTACTATTACTACTAGACATTTTTAATCAATGAATTTTAAAAATTATTTTTTGACAGGTTCATCTAGTCGGAATTGATATTTTTACTGGCAAGAAATATGAAGACATATGTCCATCAACTCACAATATGGATGTACCAAACACCACAAGAACAGATTATGAGGTATGTGCCCACACAGCCCCTTTTATGCTATTTATGTCTTTGTTTTGAACACAAAGTTGTTTAGGCTCACAGCTCTGTATGGTTGGAATTCAAGTAAAGTGGAATTGTGCATAAATCATTCTTGCTTTGTTTGACATGGACAAGGGTTAAGAAATTGCCGTTGGTATATATATATATATATATAAATATATATATATTATATTATTTTTTTTATTATTTTTTTTTTCCCTGTACGGTTTTCTATTTACACTTACCACCACCCTTGATTTATGTCAGATTTTGTCATTATAATAATCTATTGAATTGTGCCTGCATACTGTATGTTGGGGAGTGACTATTTTCAAATGTGTTCATTTAATTTTAAGCTGGGTGAAGTATATAAAAGAATATTCATGGCTTGCATTTCTCCTGCTGAACTTTCTTTTTTTTCTTCAGTACGTTGATTTAGATGATGAGTACCTTACACTCATGGCTGCAGATGGCGCTACCCGCGATGATATGAAGATACCAGAGGGTGAAGTTGGAACTGAAGTCAGGGACAGGATTGCCAAGGGAGACTCTTTTATGGTGATTTTTGTTTGTATATTTTTGTAGGTTTTCCGATTTTTGGGTCATCTGTGAATTTCCGATTTTGGGCACCCAGAAGGTTGATTTTCACTAGTGTCAACGAGAATCAGGAAAAAGTGCGAAAGAAAAATAATCGGGAGTAAATAGATTGAGAATGAACTCAGTACGTTAACTTTGTTTCTTTGTAACAAACTACTCGTATATTCGGTATCACATGTGACCGTCTGTTACTATTAACTATTTGCCGACAATTTATCCAGATGACTAATGATGGTACCTTGTTGTATCGAGTCCGTTTTCTTCATTTTGTGTTATTTGTATTGATTTCGGCAACAATCATCATCTCAATGTCAAATCAATCGCCATATATGTTTTTGTGTTGTATGTTCTAGCCGTCTTCAAATCGGTATTAATCTAATATGTCCGAGTCTAAATGCCGTGACGTCCCTTTATTGTCGCACAGGTGCCGATTTAATTGATGAAAAGTGAACTTGGTGAAAGTTTTGTGGTTTGAGAAACCGATTATGATCAGCTTCCAAATTTGGCTGACTAGTTACATACAGATACTTTTCAACCCACAATGCAATGTGTCGGACATTGCTAGTTGCTTCTTTCGTTTTTACTTTTGTCGAGTTGATCGGTTCGTTCAAAATTTTGTTACGGACTCTTGAGGTTAAGAATGACCGTTCTGTCAATCATTGTATTCTCTGTCGGAGATCAGACTTTTTATGAATCGCCTGATTATGGAGTAAATTGATAAAAAGACATCAATATGTTTGAATAAATTCATTTATTGTTCTGCCAAGACTAGAAGTTCTTGTAGAACTAGAAGTAGAAGCTAAAAAGTAAAAGGTGCGCGCTGATAATTCGAAGAACTGATCTACGAAAACCTAGATAGGTGTAGTCAGAGGCAACTATGAATGCTATCACTATCATATTATAAATTTACCTTTTTTGGTCTGTTGATTTTATTATTCAACATCTAGACATGAGCATTGGGACCTTGTTAGGTTAGTAGGTTTGGCACCTACTCTCCAATTTCAATAATGAATGTTGAGATTGCTTACAAAAAACACTGAGAATCGAGATGTCTAGATGGGGGGGGGGGGGGGGGATTATATTATTAAAATATAAATGAGCATTGGGACTTGGTCATGGACAGTGGCATTTCCCATGACTACATTATAATATTTAAGTTACACAAATGAAGCATTGATCTATATTGAATGATATTTGGTCCAGGTGACACAACAGCTGTGAACGCGGTCACTTCCGGTTCGAGAACACACGATTTTTCTACTTTTTTCTGAAAGCTCACTGACATCCCTGAGTTTAGTCTTTGTAAATAATAGTACATGATAATAGTACATGCATCAAATATATTATCAGGGGAAGTATTGATATAATATATGATCCGGTCAGAGGTGGTTTGTTTCACAGCCCCTGCGCAGTGGCTCCCTTGTATTAGTAACAATTTATGTCAAGACCAATGCCATAGTTATAAAGGGCACAGGGGGGGGGGGGGTGCAGACGATTACCTTGGCAGTGACGTTCCGGGATGCCCGTTTTAGAACTAATGCTTATTTACTTTATATTGTTGCATAAAAGTTCAGGCAATTCCACACAATTTAATCTTATTTATATTATTCCTCTTACTTTCCAGGTGACTGTTTTGAAGGCCATGCAAATGGAAGCGGTTATTGGCACTAAGCAATGCAAAGAATAAGCAAGCCTACCATTGGAACTTCAACATGTTGACTTCTAATCGTTACCTTTATATATATAGGTCCGCATATGCTTTTTTAAAAAGGAGGCCCAATTATTCCAAGGAAGGATTGCCCCATTTTATAAAAAAAAACAACCTTTACCCTTCGAGTGTGTTTGAAATTGATTGTTATGTTGACAGTGACACCTCAACAGCATTTATATGTGGCTGAATCTTGATTGACATAAATTCGTTTCTGAAGTATGAATGATGACTACAGTTGACTTCACATGAATTAACACTTTATCTCTGCATATTGGAATGCCCATAATCGCCACATGCTTACGTCATCAGCCAACTGAGTTGCATGGAAAAAATCTAACAAATACTTCCATGAGTATGTCAGAATGGAAAGTGAGATGCAGTTATAAAAGCCATTATTTTCTTTTTCTGCAATAGTCACATTTTCTTAACACCACAATCATGGTCAAGTTTAATGATAAACATATGGTAGTAATTTATATATATATATATATATTATTTTTATTATTTATGACACTCACCTTATAATACAAAGTAAAATTGTCAATATTGTTTTTGACAAAAACAAAAAAGCCATGTTTAATGACATGTGGAGGCAGGGGCAAAAATGGCTGCTTCTGATGGGTAATGTGGAGGAAAAATGTTAATGTCAGTGGATCGCTACAGAAGATGCAAATCTCTGACTGCTTCACATTTATTTGACACTGAAAATAGATTACGGGCAAATACACGCACATACTCTAGTAGGACCATGGCTTTCATGTTTGTTCTCTGGGTCAAAACACTATGAGCACATCAACTGAACGTTATAATTATTTCTATTCCAATCTTGAAAGAGAAATTGGAAATATACCACCCTATCTGCCACTCGTATGTAGTTCCCAAGTCTCTATTTCAGTTGCTTCTTTTTAGTATAACTATATATAATTGTGTTTTTCCATGCCTGACTTGATAAAGCATGATTGTACTTAGCTTCCATTGTTATATGGGAAAGCCATTGCTTTGGCTGGATATTTAACTAGTAGTAGGCTTATATATATATTAAAAATGATGGCTTTGTATGTGTATTTGAAAGTTGATCGCTGCAAGAATGATTCAATGGATGGCATGGCATGTCAATTTTAACAATTTGCTAGTCTGGTTTTCAGTGAAAGTGTTCCTCTTGTTATGAATTTTTTATTTTTTTTGGGTGTGGGGAGGGATGTATATTGAAGGGTTGGTTTTCAATCATGTGGAAGAATTACTTGTGAACACCATTTTCTTGACGGAAACAAATGTGAGACCTTTTATCCAAGTGTTTGTTTTGTTTGTTTTTACTTTTCAAATTTATTTACAGAAATCATTGTAGTGTAAAACTGCTGTACGATACAGCTCAGGATACATAAGTGGACGTTTATCCTGTCCTCTATGATAAATAAGTCGAAAGATGGAAAAGTGATCTCATATAACTCGATTTCATAAAGATGTGTCCCTTTTTGAGATTTGTACTGTTGAAATCAACTACAGGGTGTTTTGATACCACACCCCCACCCCCCCTTGGCGAGCCAAACTCGAGAGTAGATATAATAAATCATGAAATGTGATTCAACAAACTATTTCATATATAAAATTTCATTTATTTCAATATTAAGTATGTCTACCACCCACTTTTCTAACTAACAGTAACAGAACAGCATCCAATCACGCAAGGTTAGGCGAAATCAACGAATCAGTATCAGATTTAAAATCGCCCAAAATGCTTTGAAGAGCCGCATTAGGACCATCTTTTTGAGTGCATGAAGTTTTTTTGGCTCTGTCTGTTCATCATTCAGCCAAAATGTTCACAGGCATTAACATCAGGTGATGATCCAGGCCATTTATCGTTTCCAAAGCAGTCCATGACAAAACCTGCACATGAATGCCATTGCGACGCAAGCTCTGCTAAAGGCACACAAAGTGGCTTTTTCTCGACTAGATTCTTTTAGAAAAGCGAATGGTAGAGACATTAAAAATTGAAATGTGTGTGAAATTTTGGATTTGAGATTACAAATGATTATTGTTGAAGCCTGTCTTTTATTTTGTCTTCACTATTCTGAGTTTGGCTGGCCAGGTGAGGTCTACGGTATCGATGCACCCTGTACAGCTGTCTGGCTTATTTTAACAGGTCCAATTTCAGAGTTCTCTTACAAGTCATATTGCAGATAAACTTCAAACATGTTACATATAATCTTGTATCTAAAAAAAGGAGGTAGCTGTTCACCTTGTATGGTCAACTGCCAAAATCTTTGACTTTCAAGCTTGGCATTGTTATTTCTTTACTTTAATTTTGAGACACAGGAAACCTAAATCTCCTTTTGTCTACAGTTGGTAAAAAATGATAGGTGGAACCCAAGGCCATAAATCTAAAGTTAGCTTTATTGATGGAATATTCATCTCACTTTTTAAGCAACTAAGTAGGTATATTTTTTAAAAAGAAAAATGTATATCGCAGGATTTATGCAAGAAAGTATTGGAATATTATTCTTTGTGTAGATACCTACAAAATATTGGTTTTGAGGTTGATTGTTTTGATTTTTGCGAACAAACTTATCTTGACGTCATATAACCATGTCACGCGTTCACTCCTAACTGGAAATTTTGCTTTCTTTTACTTTAGATGAACTAAAACAAGTCAAGTGTTTTGTAACAATTGGCTCAAGAATATATTTAGTTTTAGTGAATCTTTTCTGGTAAATATAAGAATTCAAGTTCAATGAACGTCCATTGAAAGTATCTAAACTGTTTCTGCCATCGGGAATAAATTGCATTGAGCATGGTTGCTTTCTGTGGTGAAGAAAGGCACATGGTCAAAATTACTCCCCTAACTTTTTTTTGCCTCTAAATTTCTTATGGTCACTGAACTGAACATGGAGATGATAGTGATAGTACTTGTACAAGTAAGCAGTGCTTGTTTAGTGTTCTCCCATTGAACTTGAACACTGACGACAATGACAACCAGGCTTATGCCATACACCAAAGTTTTTTTTGTAAAACATGGCGAATACATTGTGTAGATAGGTAAAAGGTTTTGTCAAATATACACCCAAGAGGAATACCCGGCAATATTTTGATTTGAAAGGACCGCCCAACAGTAAATGAATGGCTGTCGATTCAGTATAAGGCGAAACCACCCTTGGATTTGTTTCAGGAAGTTAACTATTGCTACTCTTCTTTTGCATAAATTGTTGGCTACCCTCCCTCGGACAGCCAAACTCAAAACAGAACTAAACAAATGGAATAGGTTTCAATTTCAACTAATAATTTCTGATATCAAATCCAAAATTTCAAAACATTTATTTTGATATTTAGTAGGTAGGCTACCTATAATATGTCTGATGTGTACCACCAGCTTTTTATAACAGTACCGTATCTAGATGAGATAAATTCACTCTTTGTGATTTTGGCAGAGATGCCTACCCGTACGGATTGTTCGTACTAAGTAGGGAAAACGAAAAGAGATACGGTTGGGACCTATGGGGAGTAAGGAAAAATGTTTTTTATTTTTAGGTCATGATTTTTCGACCACGACAGTTGATAATAATAATAATATGCTGTCGATGCGCTCTTTAACTTTAATATATAAAACCCGACTTTTGTTTGATTGCCGTACTCATGTGATTGGCCTAGTCTTGAATATAATTAGTCAAGTCAAGCCTCGCGTGTCTAACCAGTGACGTATTGTATTGTAATGCATTATGCGTGGACGTGCAATAGTAGAATAAAGTATAAAGTGGTTAATGACCTTGATTAGTACAGTGAACTATAAATTACAATATTATTACCAGGGTCTATAAGCAAGTCTGTAACTAAGTCTCTCTCTTCTGGAATAGTGTTGGCCGTGGAAGCGAACTAAAATACGTAGTCACCAGTTGGGCAAAGAACGCATAGTTACCTATTATTATCGATAACGACGGCTATATCCTTTAAACATATTATGTCCGTCTTCATGGACTTTTTCACTGGTTCAACTTTGTGAGAGTGGTTGACAATACTTAACAAAGACACTACCACACCTCACTCCCATTGAGCCTCACACTCACACATACACTCTCACACATCCATACACTCTGACGCTGACACACAACCCCTAGACCCTTACGCACATACTACGGTATCAGAGACACACACACACACCCTTACACCTTCTCTCTCTCTCTCTCTCTCTCTCTCTCTCTCTCTCTCTCTCTCTCTCTCT
>JARFNW010126739.1:0-12002 GCA_031763155.1 Dirona albolineata | reverse complement strand
AAACAAAAACAAAAACAAAACAAAAAACCCAAACACACTAGATATCCGTATGAAACATTATATGCAAAAAAAGAAAAGAAAGAACAATCACATTTTTTTATATTAAAGTAAGGTTACCTACTTAGAAAAAAACCGTTAGGAAACTTTGAAGCGTTTTTTTTGGTCCGTCTAAAACATAGCTTATCATGAAGATACAGTACGGCATGTCGTAGTAGTAATGCATTGTAGGCCTCAGTATGTCATTTATCGGGAATAATTATTATATATTAAGCCCATCCTGAGCATAATTTATTCTGAAACAAAAAAAAACCCCCACGATTTAAAGAGTAGCTGCAACTGCAACGCTACTCTTAAGACACAACCCATATCCTTTTTTTAAAAACAGATAGGTACCGCGTCTACTCATAAATTTGGTCAAACATTTTTTAAATCCTGTTTTAATCAACAACCCCCCCCCCCCCCCCCAACCCATCGGGATGTCCATCAGTTTGCACTGTACTGTAACTGTAGGCAATTGTATCATGTATACATATTAGTACTAGATATTATGAATTGGGGAAGATACCCACCCTCCCGCATGACAAGGAACCATACTAATAATAATATAATTATTATAACAAAACACAAACAAACCACACACACACAAAACAAAACAAAAAACTCACCATTCTGTTTCTTGCTGCCCTCAGTTTTGCCGATCAAAAACAGAGCGCTGGTTTGAAGAGTATCTCAGTATCTCGTGTCACTGGCAGCGCTACCCAGAAGATGGTGATTCAGGTAGGTAGGTAGGTAGGTAGGTAGGTTCCATGTCCATAGATACGTCCTTCCATATGCGAGTATACGGTACAATCCAAATTGCGAATGCATGATGGCGGCCGAGACCCGAGCAGCGATTTAAGGTCCTCCTCCTTCTCCTCCTCCTAGAGTTACTAGGTGACTATCATGTATTACAGTTGGTCACCAAGGCTGACAGACCCCAACCCCCACTCCCGTGTTTCTCGAAAAAAAAAAAAATCTCCTTTCCAAATTTCCAATAATATTATACGATTTGTGCAACTGTATTATTATTATGCATGCCAGGGCGCCAAAAAAAACCAAAAAACAACAACCGAAAGATGTGATCACTCAACTGACTGACTGAGAATACTGAGGAGATGCACCGATGGCCAGTGGTGGAAGTGGAAGAAATTCTTAGAATGGACAAATTTGAGTGGACGAAGGTCTGAGGGTCATGACGGGCAAATTTGAGGTTTACATCGTTGAGGCGGTGATGTTGATGGGCACGACATATTGTGTAAAGGGGCTTGTGACCGATGAGGCCACAAGAACACAATGCGAAGGGAAGGTGTGTGTATATATATAATATGTATATTATATACAGAGGTTGCCACCACACTAATAATAATAATAATAATAATACTATACTAATTAAATGGAGGTGCACTTCCATGGATGGACTGGTTGGAGAATACGAAGCCTACGAAAACAAATCTGGCCGGGATGCAGCGGGCCTTCACCACAATAATGGGTCTGTTGAATTATGAGACTACTTAACAACTTTTATGTTTGGACTTTGAATATAATATATATATATAATATGTATATTATATTATATCTAACCATTTTTTTCCAGAGGATTTGACAGGAACAACAGGTGGACAACAAACTTCACTCATATATGACATGTTTATATATTAGGACCTCATACATTACATCATGTGTACAATTGATGGATCATGTGAGAATATATAAATATAAAAAAAAGAAAAGAAAAGAAATGGCTGCAGTAACATTATTGTTACTTAATAGTAGGTTTGAACTTTAACCAGAAGATGAAGAAGAAATTTAAGATAAAAAGGTAGGTATTTCTTTACATTTTCATTCCTTGCAATGCATTACAATAGCTCCTACTATGTTATTCACTACTACCATTTAATTGCTGAAGAAAACTGAACATTTTCTTTACAATTCTTCACACATTTCAACCTCACATTTTAAAGAGGCCCCACAAGCACTTTAAAACAGATCAAATGCTGGCCCTTGAAGAAACAATATATATATTGTTAATACATTTAATGAAAAATCAACTTGATGTTACAAATCAAAATGTCTATCACAACATTATTATATATCATTGTATCACAGACCTCAGAGCTGAGATCTGATGAAAGCTTCACAAATGTGAGTACTGATAAAAATAAAGGCAAGTGATGTAAAGGAGATGGCTTTTATATGAACTCAAGAAGTCATCTACAGACACAAGAAATGAAACAGAATGAATATAAATTTCAAAGTGATCACAGAAGAGTTGATGGGTTAAGAGACCAAAACACTTTTTGGCCAATTTGTCTTAATGCATAGATAATTTTCCTGGCCTGATTAAATCAAATCGAGACATTGTAACAAAACAGCATTATTGTCAAGGTCATAAAATTGTCACCAGCACGAAGGAGGCGGCAAATTGACATTTTCTTTTCTTTTTAAGATCCCTGAACATCTGACAAAGTGCGAAGGTACCTCTATAATAAAAACAACTTTTTACACATGATTCACTTATTCAACCTTTGTACCATGCAAAAAAAAAAAGTACAAAGAAAGAAACAACAACAAAAACAAAGAGAAAAAATATAGGAAGGTAAACAACGTATTTGAAAAAATTCTATGGATTGAAAATGACAAACGTAACTGGATGACTAGCTGGCAGATTTAGAAATAGAAAGAGCAATGAGGAAGATACAATCAATCTAGGATTGAAAATCAAATGAATGCTTTGGTTTAATGGTAAAGCATGCAAAATTTCAACAAACTTGGATGGATTAGGTGTGTGAAGATGATTAATATTATATTATAATAAGGGAGAAATGTTTATATTATAAAAAAAATAAAATATTAACTAACCACACAACCTGGAATTCTAAAACCTTAATTATGATCACAGAAACAAATATAATATCTATGTACAAGACATTAAGGTCGTATTATAATGTAGAAAAATTGAAAAAAGGGAGCGTCCTCATCTTCATCATCTATTTACAAAAGGGCCAACAATTAACTTTACACTCAGTTTCACTATTTATGGGAAGAAATATGTCAACAAGAAACTGTACGTTTGCAAGGGGTCGCTAAGACTCAGGACAAAACCTTGTTTAAATTATCACATATGGGTTTATAATATGATACACGATGAATGCGGGGATGAAGGAGGTATTTAATTCAAACGGTTTACTTCAAAGCACCCTAAAATGCTGTGAGAAGGTTAATAATGGGTTCAAACCAATGCTGAGACAGATTCAAAGTCAAAGCTTTACAATTCTTTTGTTGCAAAGGCCATTTTTTTTCCAAATTCGACTTGATTTAAGAATGACAGTACCAGTACATTCACAAGTAGTAGCTGGTATCTTTAACAGGCTGACAATGCCAAATCAGATTCTAAAAAAAGAATTCAATCATTTCTCACACTTTTACTCCCAACAATAAGAGCATCATCAAAATCTATAAAATACAAAATTGTGTCAAAAAACTTTTTCATCAGGAAATCTAACCCCGAACAAAGACATTACAGGCCGATAGGACTGTCATTTCAATTCAACTATCTATGACTTTGCTAGTTCTTTTGCTTTGTGGTGGAGTATCCTCTTCTTTAATATCATACATCAGTCTCCACACCGAAATCAAAACTGCCTGGGTTATTGGCCTTGATGGCGTGATTCTCTTTCACTTTCTCCGTTAAAGGCGTGCTGTGATTGCCTTCTTCCATCTCCATAATATCGGAACCGTATTCCGAATCCAGCGAATTCTTATTATCCGGAAAGTTTGGACAAGACTGGACGTGTTTATACTGGCCTTTATCCGTGCCCTCACCTTCTCGGTGGTAAAAGTAGTTGAAATTGGAAACGATTACAGGTACAGGAAGAGCGATGGTGAGCACACCAGCAATAGCACACAAGGAACCGACCAATTTTCCCCAAACTCCGATAGGTCGCATATCTCCATAACCAACCGTTGTCATAGTTACCACTGCCCACCAGAATGCATCAGGAATACTTTTGAAATAAGTTTGTTTTGCGTCAGCCTCTGCAAAGTAGACAGCACTTGAAAACAAGATCACACCTATTATAAGGAAGAATATTAGAAGGCCCAATTCTCGCATACTGGCCTTTAACGTTTGGCCAAGGATTTGAAGGCCTTTTGAATGTCTTGAAAGCTTGAATATTCTGAACACTCGGACCAGTCTAATGACCCTGAGAATGGCCAAGGACATGGCTTGATTATTGCTCTTGTTCTCGTCTGCAACCACCGTGCCCAGTGTGATGAAGTATGGAATGATTGCCACAATATCAATGCAATTCATTATATTTTTGAAGAAACCTAATTTCTCAGGGCAGGATGCAAATCGGACCAAGAGTTCAAATGTAAACCAGATAATACAACATGTTTCAATAATAAAAAATGGTTCGTTAAACTTTGGAATATCATCCTCTTCGATGGATTCTTTAGGTTCATTTTCTGTTGCATTGATAATTCTATAATGCTTGAACTGCGGTAACGTTTCTAAGCAGAAAATTACTATAGACAAAAGAATAATAACTACAGAGAAAATTGCACAGAGTCTAGCGGCGGCCGAGCTCTCTGGATATTCAAAGAGGAGCCACACGCGCCTTTGAAATTCATTCTGGGGCAGAGGTTTCTCTTCCTCTTTAATAAATCCTTCATCCTCCCTATATCTTTCAAACGCATTTTCACCTAATTCATAGAACTTGATTTCCTCCGAAAACACATCCAATGGAACATTGACGGGCCGCCGCAATCGTCCTCCACTTTGGTAGAAATAAAGGATGGCGTCAAAACTGGGACGATTCCTGTCAAAGAAGTACTCGTTTCGTAGAGGATCGTAGTAGCGGTTGCGTTTCCGGGGGTTGCCGAGGAGAGTCTCAGGAAACTGATCCAGTGTTTTGAGCTGGGTTTCGAACCTAAGGCCACTGACGTTGATCACAACGCGCTCACAGGTATAGTCATTCCCGGATGCGCCCATCCCATCCTCGTTGTCTTCTTCCGACAGCTTTGGAAATGACCTGGAATTTGGAAGGTGAGAAGTATGTCTATGTGTCTGGCGCTGTCCACTATTATAATTGTCCCGGTAACCGGCCGGGCCACCGTTTCCCTCAATCCCAGCCATAGCAACCTCCATAATGCTGCCTTCATGAGTCGCGATGTGTGCACGGGATTAAAATATTTAAATCTACTTCTAGACCGATAAACTAGACGCCTATAGACTATCACCCTTGCACATTTTCATTTTTATCACACAATAACTTCATTTACACGACCTACAAAACAGGGTCTTTTCTCGGGTAAAATCCACAACACTGACCAAATCCGCATAATCCCAGTCCATTTTTTATCGAGAAATACATGACTACAAAGGTTAAATATTTTGTATAACATTCACGACTAAATACTTCCATCGTAACTGAACCAACCAGAGAGCAAAAAGGTAAACAGATCCGTCGCCTGCTTGTTGCTGTAATAATAACTCTCCCTCACTTGAGTTGTTCCACACACAGCAACATACGAACGTCCAACGTGAGTGCTTGTGTGTATGCTATAATGTAAGGAATACAAGCACGGCTGCCAATGCCTACTCGACGCGAGCGAACTCGCACTGCGTTTTTACGGTACACACTCGAAGCGCGGTACGACTTCTATTTACAAACTGGCTTCTAGACTTGTTGCTACTGATTCTGAGAAAGCTAGCCCCTACACAATTTAATATGATACATTCTGCTTTTACCATGATAATTGTCCCCAGTAGAATTTAACAGTTAGTTTCCAACTCCCATCGACAAACCTGGCCCATGTTTGACTGTAAAAACAAAACAAATAAAAATTACACCACCGTGGAAAATGTGCGAAGCCCTCGCCAAAGTAAGAAAACAATGCGATAGGTTGTAGTCTTTGAAGCGACAATGAAACAAGTTTTTCACGCCTTTGTGAATAAGACTGTAGGCCCCTATCCTATTATATCTTGACTAAAAGTAAAAGTGCGTCATTTTAGCTTGATAGAAATAGTCCGATTGCATTCAAGGCAAAACAAAAGAAACAGCTTAAATGACACAACATTGTCATCTACTACATTATTTGATCAATCTAGCTACACTGCAAATCTATCTATTCAATTATTTATTTATTTCCATAATAGGATACTGTTAACACTTTAAAGTGCAACAAATGAAAACAAATTAATTATTATTTAAAAATGCGATTTAAAAATACGAACAGCCAGATAGCGCGGCTCTGTAACTGCTACGAGAGATTTGTTACCCCATTCTAGGTAGTACGGCTTTTCTTTCCGCTCAGAAAAATCAATGACTGGAACCTGTCCTCGCACGCTCAGCGAGCCAGTGGTAAACTCGCGTGAAACGGAAGCAAACATCACGACGAGTGTACTGTGTGTAGTTGTTGTGTACATGAACAGAGTCATTTTGCTTCTGTAGTTAGTTAGTAACTAGACCTAGTCTAGAAGCTACAATTCACTGGACTTTTAACTCTAGGTTTTTAATTTGACAATTCAATCAAAAGAGATTCAAAATGACACAGTATCTACCTCCAAACCTTCTAGCTCTCTTTGCAGCGAGGGATCCTTTACCTTTTATGCTCCCGTCAGACAAGCTTCCCCATGAAAAGAAACGTGCACCATACTTAGGAGTTGCCGGCTTTACGGATGGGTTTGAGGTAATCTATGAAATAAACTAGAGTTGTATTCGTTTTAAAGTAAAGTCTAATTATTGATAATGAATATTTTAAACATAGCCATGTATAAAACCACTCTTATCCATGTATAAAATGGACAAATCTATTTATTTTGTACTCACAAAGTATCCAAGATGGCGGACACTAGAGTGGTTGAAGCCATCATCTTGTTTGCCCCTGTTATATCAAGTTTAGAAGCTGATTGGCAACTTACACATTGCAAATGTTGTTATGAAATGAAAGATGCATTGCCAAATATCCAACACATCACTAGTTTTACGGTTTTCGGTTGTTAATTCTTACATTATATTCAAGTCAATATTCATTGTTTACAATTGACAGTTAAATTTTTAAAAAGTCAATGATAGTTTTGTTGTGCTTTTATCGCTCTACTTTAGCTAGATAGTCGAGTACTAGACATCTAGATATTGCCATGACGAAATACTTGTCTATCTAGATGCCTACTACTCAATTAAGGTACGGTAATAGATGATGTTGATGACAATTTTACAGAATAGTTTGTTTTTTTTGTGTGTGAGCGTGAATCGCGAAGTAAAAATGTAAAAAAGAGCTAATTTGAATCTGCATATTAAAAGCCGACAAGAGTTAGATTGCTTTGCATCACTTTTCCTCTTACTCTTACTGATAAGATTTTGATAGCTTAAACATTCTGTCAGTTTATCAAATTATTTACCGTTAATGAGTAGGTTTCTGTTTGATTGTAAAATTATCATTTATATATCATTATTTTATTCCTTCAGACCTTCAGATTTTTATGGCAGAGAATTTAAGTTTAAATTGAAATAGGAGACTTGTAGTTGTATACTTTTTACTCATATGCAATTGGCATGTGTGGGAAAGACATTTATAACATTTATTGTATAGAATTATAGAATGCATTTTCATGTCCTCATTTTTGTTATCAATAGACTTCATTGCACAATTTTCTGGACGTGCACATTCATCATGTTAAAAATCTAATTTCTTCTCTCATATTGCTATTACTAATAGCTGTGGTGCAGTACAGGCACAGGAGCGTTAATGCTGTTGAGGTGTATGGAATGCCTTTATGTGTGTCGGATATATGGGGTGCTTCAATTATATTTTTTATTTTGCATGAAAAGTCTAGTAATGCTTTGCTGCGGCAAGCTGGGTAACATCGTCAATGACCTATTTTTCTGCTGTGCAGACCTGCCGTGACCAATGATTGTCTCACACACAAGCTATCTGCGTGTTGCGGGGGGCCAAAATCTATGTCGTATGTTATGGTAGTGAGTCTTTCAATAGAATCTGATGTGTTAGGGTCAGAACCCCATGTATGCTTTGTAAGGGACCAGGATAATGATAATTGATTTAATTGTACTGTTTGTACGAGAAAGAGATTCCCTTTTATAGCATGACTTTTTCATGATGCTAATTTAACCACAATGGCATAATTTGAAAGGGAAAAGTTTCATGCATTTTCGATGTAATTAATTAGTATGTTCCAGTATCTACCCATTTTTCACATAAATACCTTTAAATATGTTGCAGACTATAGATACTATTCATGACGGTCATTTATGGCACTGTCGTCAATATAGCATTGCATGGATGTTGGCACTAAAAATTTAAGTAAACCCTTTAGAGTGATTGCCAGTATGCATGGTCACATGATTTTATTCTATGGTTTCATCGATTGACTATTTTACAGTTGGTGAACAAGAACTAAGACTGAAATTTCCTGATATAAACCCTTCGTACACAGCTACTCCTGCACACAAAAAAGTGAAAGGGCTTGGGAGGCACGAGTGTGAAGGTGACACAACGAGTGGGATTTAATTATTCAGAACCCACTGTAAATATTGGCGCGAGGGTGGTTAAGTTGTCTTCAGGTCCTGCAGGACTCGCGAAACAAAAATAAATGAGCTGTAAACTCATTTAATGGTTTGTTTGACTGTTGTCTCTGCATATTTTGTTTATAATTAAAGGTTGAGTTTGTATTCAGTGTCAGGTTAATTGTAATCTAGACGTGTGCTTAAATATTGGGAAATGGTTATAAGATAATTTTATTACTGGAACCGTTCAGTTGTTTGCATGCCAGGCAAAACATTGTGACTCAATTTTCAATCATTAATTAGTTTGATGGTAACATAAATATATCCTTGTATATTCAAATAATAATTATTGTCATTTTACAGATCTTAGTATGTGATTATTTGCTAATTTATATATACTAAACACAACGCATTCCCGAATTTTCAGAAAGAAACATGCATGTGTATTGTTTTTGTGCAATAAATCCTGTGTAACTTGAAATTAGATCAAAGGGACAAAACTGTGGAAATTTCAGTCTATCTTTAGTTGTGCCAGTAATAACAATAACTTTCCTCCTGTTAGTACCAGTGGGCATGGTTATGGGTTTTATATAAAAAGTTGTGTTTTTATAAGTATTATAGGTGTTATTGAGTGTTATTTTGGTAATAATAGTATTTTAGTTTTTACTACTTCACATCTCTAATCTAACACAGTGATAGAAGTGTTGAATTTTGTCTTTTATATTTCTTAGCTTTAAACAGTAAAAAATATTAGTCTTCTGTGGGTTTTGTTTGACAGCTTATCTAGTTTTTAAAGAAAAATTAATTAATTTGACATAGACAAAATTATGGTAGAAATTTGTTTTTATTGGATTTCACATTGATGATTGATGTGGTCGCCCTGAATTGATTTTTATTTTTTAACAAAACCTGGATACTGAAGGCAAGAAATGAGGAACTATCATAATAATAAAAGTATAAACTATATTAGCTATCCCTTCCACTTCCATTATGTTAGTTATAACATAGTTTATTTTGTTGTAATTTTATCTCCTAGAACAAGCTTGTCAATGCATTTTTCTTTCTTTTTTTACTTTTTATGCGTTTCATGGGATCTTTAGAATGACATGAGCGCACCCATCAGTACCAGACTGATTCTAATAATAACTCATGGATGGTCGTCCTGCATCCACGTTTATAATTTATAATTTTATGAATTTTTGCTCGTCTCGTCACATCAGTGTGAATAAATGCATTGATGAAGCCTGGCAATCTCTGAAATGAATGGTTGATTTAATTCTTCTTTGAGTAATTGTTATTGTTGTATCTAGTCAGCAAATATAGACCTGCTAGTTTTAGTATTTACAGGAACACCTGTACTATATTTTAAAAAAAAATGGTTTTTAAATTTTTTTAAAGATATTTTTAAAAATGTTTACAAGAATATTGCCCTCTACAATTCCGTTATTGAGAACTGTTTGATACAAACATTTTGTCAGCTTTTAATTGAAGTTATAAGACGGAGTACAGAAATATATGTCTTCTATTGTTTTGCAATGGCTACAGTGGGTGTGCAAGCATAATTTTTAAAAGGTTCCATGTGACATTGTGGAGTTAATGTGAATTTTTATGTCCGATTTCTATAGAGGTTCCTATCTTTTATTTATTTTTTTATTTTTAAAACTTATTTTATATTATAATGCGGTCTGCTCAAATTATTCTTTTGTCATTATTATTATTAATATTGCTAATGATAATGTCACGCTGTGATGATATAAACCATCTCTCTCTACCGAAACTGAATGAAAACATCTTTCAATGCTGTAGCTGAACTGATGACTCAGAAATGTTTGTTTGAGAATGCTTGTTTTTATTCATCTGGGAGCATGAAATTAGAAATATAATTCCACTTCGTGACATCAATCACTGTTCAATCAGTGTTGTTGTTAAAGGTAGAGCAGTTGAATTTAGATAGCTCGCCGAGATAGAAATGGAATTGCTAGCGTCCTGTTTTCCTGTGTTAGAATCACACACACTGCACACAGTAGTTTGTTTGTTTTTCTTGCTCACAACTACAATCCAACACACTTTGTATGTGTAGACGAAAAAAATGGTTTTTCTCTTTACTGTTAATACAGCAACGTCAACCACATACTTCTATATTATGTTTCAATAGACACAACACATTCACTGTAACTGTAAGAGTTTGCGAAGTAATATTAAGTGTTCCAGCTTCGTGTTAAAGTGTATTCTGATCATATGATGAAATTGTTGGCACCGACACCGGCGGCTTTCGCTTGCCTTCCCCTTGTCATGTATTGTATTCAAATGCCACTACGCCAGTATAAGGTTGAAAGATAAATGAGGCTGATATTGATCTCTGCTTCATTGAGCGCTCCTCCACTCTATTCTTCTCTTCTTCCAAAATCAATAGTTGTTTGGTATGCACTGATGGTGCTCTTGAAGAGCTCAGTGTGCCCCCTATGACCATAATTGTAACAGTTTGATCATGGGTGGCCATTACCTCCATAAGCTATCAGCGGGCAGTTAATTTACAATGCATTTTTAGTGGTGGGGATGTCCATGTGTGTGTGTGTGAGGGAAGGGAAGGATTTAGGAACGGTTTCCTCCTCCCGCCTTCCACATTATTGATTTGGATGGAGTGAGAGAGGAGCTGTGAGCCCAGAAATTAAACTTTCAGTCTGGCTTTGCAAAGATCTCTTCATTAATGATGATGCCCCATTCTTTACGGGGTTTTTATTTCCTTCTTTTCTTTTTTTTTTTGTTGTGTGTGTGTGGAGTAGAATTATGCATGATTAATGTAACAGTTGAAGGATCATGTTTTCAACAAGAATTGATTTCCTCTTGCTCTGTCCCCGGTCTCTTTTTTGTTGGAAGGGGGGAATACAATAGGTTTATATTATATATTAATCATTACAACATGGGACAAGGTAATTGTTATGCCATTCCACCTCATGTTTTTCTCGGGTTTTTATTTTCATTACCACTGGGCACTTTGGCGCCCTGTCTTAAACAATGGCGATTTATTGATGTTTGAGTATTGAAATTTGTAATCGTACTTCAAGATTAATGGACAGTCTATGAATAGTGCTGATACAGGATAATTTAAGTTGCAAAACTCACCCTTAAGAAGTCGACGGGAATATGAGGCAGGACGAATTTAGGGTGCATTTTATGCTTTACGTGTGATTGTTTATTTGACTTGTTCTATCACACTTTATGTGAAATCATTGCCCGATCTTGGTTGAACTTTAAAGTGTCACTGTCAGTGTCATATTGTCCTTTAACTTATGCTGCCTATTCTAAAAGCGTTATTGTGTGCCCAATCACTGTTTTATTTCTCTCAGAATCAGAACTAGCAGTCTCTCTCTCTCTCTCTCTCTCTCTCTCTCTCTCTCTCTCTCTCTCTCTCTCTCTCTCTCTCTCTCTCTCTCT
>JARFNW010126728.1:0-12005 GCA_031763155.1 Dirona albolineata | reverse complement strand
TGTTTTTGTTGTTGACGATGATGTTTTTGTTGTTGACGATGATGTTTTTGTTGTTGACGATGATGTTTTTGTTGTTGACGATGATGTTTTTGTTGTTGACGATGATGTTTTTGTTGTTGTTGTCCTTATATCCTTATCGTTATTGTTGATATTGTTATCAAGTTTTGTCAATGCTATTTCTGATAACTAGCTCTCCGCTGTTTTTGTGACCGATCTATTCGTCCACACTGTTGGTGATAATTCACAATGTAATCAAATCAATCCCATAATCGTTCTTAAACATTCTTGATATTGAATAATTGATCATAATATATTGATATAAACCTTTTTTCACTTACTTTTACCAGTACCCAGTCCATCCTCGACGGTGTTGAGCAAGTACATCATGGGGTTTCAAGCGTGTGCAACAGAAGTGAGTAATTATTTGAACACACACGGTGAAGACGATTTAAGCTTGAAAAGCAAGCTGCTCGACTACCTGTCCTATCGTTTGACTGATCGTGACAATCCCGCCATGTGTTCAAATAAATCGTCAACATCTTTGTCTACTAATTTGCCTTCATCTTCGATCGACGTCTTGACGATAACAGATTCACGTATACCCTCGTCCTCCGTATCTGGCGATTTCCAATTATGTCTGAAAGGGAGGGAAGCATTAAAATCGATGTCTTCTACAAGGGCGGCCCTCGTATCCACATTAGCGCCCGAACCCGAAGACGACAGCACATTGAATCAAAACCTGGTGTCATCATCGACTCACGTGTCATCGAAAATGTCGTCATCTTTGTCGCCGTCGTCTTCATCGACCCATTGCACTTCAAATCAAACCCAGTCTCAGGATTGTTTACTAATAAACGACCTTGCTGGTCAGATCTCTTCGTATATTACAGAAAATAGGAGAATAAATGAACCCTGCGAGTCGACGATTGTCAAAACAAGAGTCGACAATGGAGAAGAAAAAGCGGATGATAATGATAGTAATAGCATACTAAATGACAACGATGGGGATGGTGGACCAATTGTAGAAAACAGATCAAGAGACAAAAGTAATAACGATGTTCGTGGTAATACCCACAGTAATTCTCTAAATATAATAAATGACGATGGTAAAAGTAACGCAGGAAATGGCAGCCAGCCAGCGCAAAAAACGAGAAGCGCTGCAGCAAGGAATATGATCACACTCCCTCAGCCACACATCACAGAGCTACCATTAAATAATTTGATCACACTCCGTCAGCCACACATCACAGAGCTACCATTGCCGCTTCAGCAGCAAAATCTGTTTTACCAACCATTCCAGCAGAATCTTCAAAATGTGTACTATCAGGAATTACAACATCAGTGTCGACATACAGAACCCCAACTTCAAAAACAACAACAACATCAAATAGATCAAATCTATACAGCACCCATGAAATCATTCCCTTGCGTGGGTTCCAATGTTCAACTAATCCCAGCCCAGACTAACCCCAATACAATCGCGCTTGTCCTGCCCACAAACGTTTTATCTACGGAAAGCATTCCAAAGTTTTACATTCCATTATTGCCTCCGTCCACTATTCAAACCTCTGCCGCCATTACTATTGGGCCACAAGTATTTCAATCAAACCAGATCACAGCACCAATACAACTCGACAACATCCAGGCTACTCCACTCACGTCGGGTCAAATTATGCCACTGGCCCGAGTGGATCCTGTTCAAAACATAACTACTGACACAGCATTTGTCATCAAAAACAATGAATGTGTTTTGCCTGTGAAATCCGATGCCGACCATAATGCTGCTGTCATCAAGAAGCAACTTTTGTTTGAAAATCAGCAGGAACATCTTCACCAGCAACAGAACACTAGTCCCGTAAATCTAACCGCAGACCTGTCGACTTTCCTTGCACAAAGTAACGTATTCAATAACAAAAATATCCATCGGTTTTTTTCTCCTGCATCTAAGACTGAAAATTATTTGAGCGTTGTATCTGACCAGGTTCATATAAAATCCTTGCAACAAGCACAACAATCGGATGAGGTCGAAACACAACAACTACAACAACATGAACACCACCAGCACCAACAACAACTGCAAAAATGTATAGAAAACAATGGCAAACAAACAGGACCTTGTCGTGCCGTAGATTTTCCACGACAGTATTACAACTCCGCTGTTCTACAAGGTAGACCTACTCAAGATAACTTGATAACGAATACAAGCGGCTCTCGTACATTCGCCTGCCCTCAACTTTTAGAATCGGCTATCATCCTTCCAACCCAGAATCCTGGAAAACCCCAACCGGCCTGCTCCCTATCTGGAATAACTACCTTGGGCTCCCCTCATGACGACATCATAAGCTCAAGTTTAAACAACACCACCACACAGGGTGGTCAAATGAGCACATCTGCATCTACTTTGATGGCAGACATGTTTAAAAACAACAACAGTAACATGAGGAAACGATCGCATTCCCCCTCTCGTGACTTGATCACCAAAAATGGACAGAGTTCATCCAACCTACATTACAACGTGACGCAAGAAACCAGAGACTCCAACGTTTTAGATCTGTCCATACCCGGAAGTAGACATGAAAGTAGTAGTGGGGCATCCGTCGGAAATCCATATGATAGATTCCAAATTGTAGGAGCCCATTCAAGAATAGACACATGTGACACACCCCTATCTTTGTTGGAGACAAGTGACAAAGACACACTGACAAAATTCAACGACCTGGGCACAGGTTTATTTTTCAGGCCGTGGTGAGGGTGGAGAATAATATGTCCCATTTTCAGAGGTCTATAGACTACTACCCTTTTACCTGCTCTCAATTTGTACCTGGATATGTATTGGGGAGATACAGTCAATGGTGGGTCGCCAGACAGGTCCATAAAAAATATCATAGCATTATCGAGTTGTAATATTTTCATGAAGACTGCGAGTCTGTACTTGCACAGGAGCATGACTCCTATAATCTATGTCAGTAAAAGGTGAAATGTGTTTGATTTCAAGTATCTAATTAACTATCTTCACGCATTATATCACAACTTAACGTCTACCTTAATTATCACTGATGGATGTGTCAGTCAATCTGTGCAATGTCTATAGTATACAGCTAGAAATGAAGACTTTGGAACTATCAATTATTGAATACGTACAACTTAACGAAATTGTTTTCAAAGCTTGGGCGTCCTCCAATTTTTGAATGTTTGGTAAGTGAGTAAGTGTCCCTCAAAAATAGCACTAATCATCGTGCTGCTGGTGTTCGGATCCCGCGGGAGGGGTATTCTCTTCAACAATGAAATGTACTTGTATGGAGGTACAACGGACTGAAAACCAATCTCTTCATTCAACTCTTATGTTTTTTTCATGATGTGCCTATGCGTATTCAGTATATAAATTATGATAAGGTATTACATGTGTGTATATATAGTTATATAGTTAAATATATTGAAATTAACAATGGTTTGGGTATGCTTTTTTTCGAGAGGTTTAAATCTCTTTTTTTCCTTTATCAATACAACTATTGTACCTTTCTGTGTTAAGTTTGATTACTATGAATAAATTTCCTCCATAAATCCCTATCACGACTCTTTTTTTTTTTCATCAACTACTCTATTTTTAGAAAGAAAGAAAAAGAAAAACATAAGATTGCCTTTAATTTGTCCACAAGGGCGCTTGGTCTCTAGGGGGGAAAAACCGTGGTGATTATGCTGGAAGCGATGTAAAAGGTAATTGATTGGTATACAGTAAAAGCAGGATTCTATAATAGACAATCAACAGTAAGTACACGTTTCGGGTTTCCCCTTTATCAATATACATCTAACTTACGAAGAACATTTTAAAAAAATGAAATGAAGAGAGAAGTGCGTCTCCCCCCCCTTCCTCCCCCAAAGTGAAGTGCCATTCAATAGAGTGGGGGCTACCATGGTGCATGATGATAACAAAGGGTGTGCATTCCCATCCAAGCATCAATACATAGTAGGGCGGAGAACCAAAAATGATAATAGTTATGATTGCAATAAAATCATTTATGCTGCTTGGAACAGCATCTGTTACCATTTGAAGAGGTTCATTCATAACACATATATACCCATAGTGGGTTTGACCACTCTAACTAACAGTTTACGTAAAGAAGTTGGGGGATACGTACGAGCGCTGGGGTCATATACACATACCTTACGTTAACAGATGAGACTTGTGTGCAATCAGTGAATTACTACAATCACGTAATGTTATAAGTATAAACATGATTATGCCAAATAAATGTGCTGACCATTTACATAAAGGTATATGTATACGACCGCAGATCCAGAAAAAAATCAATAAGTATGTATCATTAAGTAAAGGAGAGACCGAACTACTCATAATGTGAACGCCAAGGCCGATACGAAAGTAAAGGCAATGCGCAACGTGTGGCTCCGTTATTTATACACTTTTTTTTTTACCAGAATCTATCTCTTGGAACGTCCTCATCATTAATATAATTACCTATCGTCATGCATCCACTTCATCAAATTTGATGTGAAAAAACCCAGTCAGTAGGGAATCCCTCAGGGTGTAATGATAATGTAATCTGTTATCAATTTTGTAAAACGAAATTGTACATTGCAGACGTACACGAGCAACATGATTTGCTGAGTGCGGCTGTTTATAATTAATGACTCGTGACAGTGATTAAGTAATTCATCAACTCGGCCTGAAAAAAATGGACATTTAAAACAGGTCATGCAGATGACCCCGTTCAGTCAGGTCACAGGTCATTGAGAGACATTTTACATCCTCTAAATGTCTTGCGACCTGTTCAAATGAGTCGGAAGTCAGAACGTTTTATACAATGAAGCTGTTGGTAAGAATGTTTCCTCGTATTTCCTTGGCCACATTTTTAAAGACAAGCCACTTACAATTTCAGAATTTGCTTGACACAAGAGTTTTACTGTTCCTTCTCCAACAATGTTGTATAACATTTTCCATAATATAGAGTAATGTGTGAGCCTCAAATGTTGCCACTAACACGGAAACATGCTAGTAAAATCTTCGGTATGCTGGAATTACAAAGTAATTAGAGGGCTATTAGAATTAGAAGCTAATGATCCGAGTAAATGGAAAGCAAAAAAAATAAAATAATAATTGTTGAAGCACGCCACTACGACAAGGGCCATTCCATAAGTCTTTGAAAAGGTCTTCAATCTCAAGAAATGTAACTCATATATCACTGGCATCTTGATGTCAATGTAATTCATATATCACTGGCATCTTGATGTCAATGTAATTCATATATCACTGACATCTTGATGTCAATGTAATTCATATATCACTGACATCTTGATGTCAATGTAATTCATATATCACTGGAATCTTGATGTCAATGTAATTCATATATCACTGGCATCTTGATGTCAATGTAATTCATATATCACTGGCATCTTGATGTTTTAGTTAAGATTGAGTTGGTTTGCTTTTGCTTGTTTGTTTGGTTTTTGTTGTTTAGGGTTTGTTTGTTTTTGGTTTTTGGTTTGGTTTTGTGTTGGCTTTTTTGGGGTTTTCTTTTGTTTGTTTTGGTTTTTTGGTGTTGTTGTTGTTTTGTTTTGTTGTTTTGTTGTTTTCTTTGGAGGGGGGGGGGTGTTGCTTTTGTTGTTTTCTTTGTTTTTTATTTTGTTTTGTTTTGCTTTGTTTTTGTTTGTTTGTTTTGGGGTTTTTTGTTGGGGTTTTTTTTGGGGGGGGGGGGTTTTGTTTTGTTTTTTTTGTTGGTTTGTTGTTTTGTTGTTGTTGGGTTTTTTGGGGGCGGGGGTGCTTTTTTGTTTGTTTTTTTGTTTTGTTTTGTTTTGTTTTTGAATTTTGGGTTGGTTTTTGTTGGGGGGGGGGGAGGGGGGTCTTTTTGTTTGTTTGTTTGTTGTTTTTGATCCTTTTGTGTGTATGTGTGTGTGAGTGTGTGTGTGTGTGGGGGGGGGGTTATGCCTTGTTGCCTTCATCCTGCAATGCGGCACTGTTGAGGGACACTTATGGTGTGATTCATAGATAGAGATAGAGTGTAGCAATCGATCTCGCTCAACAAAAGAAAACTTATGGGAAGGTAGTTTAGCCCCCAAACTGGACTGCATAGTTTTTGATTTCATATATGCGTATGCATTGCGTAAATCGTGAATAATGAAATATAAAAAGGTTTTAATGACCTCGAATTTTGCAGGAAGTAAGTTGCTGTAAAATTGTGTTCACTCTCTGGTGCGTAGCATGATGGATTGTTGATGCATCGGGGTTTCTCTCCCCTGGGGGCACCATCTGACATGTAGTCTTCGTTTCGTGTCATAGCCGGTCAAGGCCGTTAAGGCAGACAGACAGGACTCCACCTATATAAGACCTGGACACCTTAGTCTCAATGCCTTGCACTCACACTCGCCTTTTGGAAAAGCTGCCTTGACCGTCCATTCTGACAGCACGACAGGTATTTCACATTTACGATATTATTATGATATACAACTATTGAATATTTTATCGTAACTTTAATTCCACTTTATTTTTTGGTAGTCATAAAGTAATAGGTAAAAAATGAAAATAGCATTCAAGCTTTAAGAGCTCAATCAAATGATAGTTTCAATTTTGCAAGATTATGTTCAGAATTAGTATTATGTCTTTGTGTGTTTTCACCGTAACTTGGCCGTGCCGAAACAATGATGAAATTGTGTGCCAATTCTTACCAATAAAAACAATTAAAACAATTATAGCAAGTAGACGGTCCATACAAATTAGCTTCACTTAATTGACGTAACAAAATAGTTTTGCGTACTCAGAAACCCTATGTATGATACAATGATATCTTCTTTTATAATAAGTATATATGAGTTGGCTAAGTTGAAAAGCAGTAAATCTCATTAGGCTTATTCGTGTAAGGGAGTATAATGGTCTTGATTTTTAGTAATAATAAAAATAGTAATAAACACCATGTCTAAAGCGCTGCCCACACCACAGCATCTCAAACTCAAAGCGCACAGCTATCATAGAATTGGAATGGAGTGCACATATATTGCATACCTGTAAAATCGACCATTGTCAGGCAATAATAGCTAATGAACAAATCATATTGTAAAACATAAATTAGATTAATTGGGTACAATATTAATAAAGGTGAGCACCATAAAACGTTATAAATAACCAATCCTTCAATCAATGCGGTTTGTTTATCTTTTAAAAATAATTCTTTTAACATTTGAAACTGATAACAGGAAACATGGGGATTCGTGTGATATCATTTATTATTATGTTCTGCTTCATTTTAATTGAATGTTACTATATGTCTGATTATGGAGAATGATCATTGCTGAAAAATGCATCCGTGTGTGTTAACGCTGTCGTCCCACCCTCAATGCAATTATAGGATATGTGTTTCACAACTGAGTCAAGTGTGGAGAATTTATGTAAATAATATTTCCGACGAACTCAACTTTGGGCTTACCGATATATCATGATTTGAACCCGGGATCTCATTATCCCGAGCGCGGCACCCAATCACTCAGCCAGCAACGCCAGATGATGAATTCTTACCTACACTTTGTCCGTGCTATCTGTGACGTACAAAAACATAGATGAAATAAATCTGTATTTCATCGTAAAACATACAAAAAGATCAGCGTAAATAGGTAAATGGGAACAGAGAAAATACATAAGACACCACTAAGACATCATAATATATTAATGAATGTTGGATGTACGGACTTTTCATTGGCGCAGTCAATCTCACATTCATTTTGCGAGAAAGTGATTTATTTATTATTAGCTTGACTGCATTCACCAGTTTCTAAGTAAATATTTTAATTTTCATTATCTATTTCCAGACTTCCATCCAACATGCAGACATACCTTTGCCTCCTCGTAATTTTTGCATTGGCAAGCATGGCCACCGCTCAGTTCTTTGGTGGAATGTATGGTGGCCTTGGGGGCCTCGGGGGTGTCTACGGCATGAGCCGATTTGGATACATGAGTAAGTATTCATAATCACAATGATCTATTTCATTTATCTATTCATTTATTTATCTCTGTATCTATTTTCGTCTATTTACGTATGTATTTAATCAATTTATTTTACCTCCTTCATTATTGTCTATGGGTTGATCTATTTACTCCTTGGGAGTGGCTGCTGGAAAACTGCTGTCTCCCTCGTCCATCACACACGGTTTCTTATGATCTACGTCTCAATGAATCATTTGCATTCAATTTTTATTTGATTTGGTCTATTTGTATGTATATATCGAACAGTCGCCATGGAGTATTTTGGTCGTTTAACTATAAGTCTAAATTCTTTGCACATACATGTAAAGTGCATTCCCCAAGCGGGTATATATACAAAGCCCAGTATTCTCTCCATAGGTGCCCTATGAAATAATGTGGAAAGTGTTTTATCAATATTAAAGTGAATTAATTTTCTCTAGAAAATATAATATGTTACTAACTTTATTTGAATTATCTAGTCCTGATGTGTTCACACCATTATAATTTGTTATCAATAATTTCACCGAGGTACTTGCATACTACTCACACTCTCACGCATACACGCACACACACACACACACACACACACACACACACACACACACACAAAATCTAAATATATATATATATATATATATATATATATATATATATATATATATATATACATATATATATATATACATATAAATATCTGTGTGTGTGTGTTGTGTGTGTGTGTTTAGTATGCAAGTACATCGGATAAATGATTGATAACATTAATTAACAAATTACAATATAGCTGTTGCTTTGCCTTTATTTATCTTTCCTCTTCGTCTTTGTTCTACAATCTATAATATAGGTATCTGCTCCCTCTTGCCCCTTCTCCACGCCCATGTTTCGTCCCTTGACAAAGGCATGTGGCTGAAACGTCCATTGTCTTGTTTTGTTTGACTTGTCAAAGCTGTTGTACATATTCCATCATGTTATTGCTCTAGTTCCAATTATAATCGTGTTGGTATTTCTCTACAGGTTACCCTGTCATGCCTGTTGGAGTTGGTTACGGAATGAGCCCTTTCTACAGAGGTTAGTATCAAGTTACAATAATAATAATAATGACCTGCCAAGCTATAATGACTTGAGGGAAGATATTATTAGTATGCAATCATTGAAGCTAATTTACATACGCTATATTTTAACTTCAGTATAAATTTGTCTGGTCGATTACTGTATTTTTGTGGGGTTTTATGTGTGTGTGTGTGTGGGGGGGGGGGGGGGTTAGTTTGTTTTTTTTTTTTGTTTATATGTTTTTTTACCGTGTGGGTATGGTTGAATTAATAGTATGTAGTGGTTCTGTGGTAAAATTGCCACGAAAGTAAAGCCAGTCACATGCTCAGTAACGTATACTACTGTGCAAGAGATGCCTCCAATAATGTTTTTTTCCGATAGATTGCGTATAATAATGTGTGAATGAGTACCTGGTTATATGCAGCAAACGGTATTTTCAGATGTTGTTATTGATGCGCTCAAAGGGCAACTCGTACTGATATCAGATCTAGGGGGATATATGAGATATTGAGCGTTATGATAGTTTTGAATATTCTCTATGTAAATGGTTTTATTAATGTATATATTTAGTATATTTTTTAGGAATATAACATGATAAGTTTGATACCTTAATGGATGGACGATGTAGTGTTACCTCAAAGGCGGCGCTTGTCGTTTTAATATACGTCGTTCAATGCGCATCTATAGGTCAAAATTCCTTGAACTAATACAATTTAATTTCAAACATCATTTAATTTGGAGAGGTAATTTTGTAGCATGTTCTCTATCTTATTGGTTTGTTGTGTTTTTCCCTCCCCCTATAACTATAATTATAATATGTGTATCTGTTTCAACAGGTGGCTTCTTCTAAAAGGCCTCATCAACATCCAGTGAGTGCTTGAGCGTGCGGCAGAGTGGTTAAAAAATAAAACAAACATTACAACAACAAAAAAGATAGCTTTGTTTATTATTTGACGTTTCATTTATTATTTCGTTACCGTTGTTGGTGTCGCTGTTGTTATTAATGTTGTTGTTGCTGCTGTTTGTGGTGGTGGTGTTGGTGGTGATGATGACACGTTTGTTGAGTTAATTTATTTGTTTTTATGGGCCGGGAGTACCTCATTATATTACGCAACCAAGTAAGACAAGACATTTTGGTCCATATCGTTATAGCTGATGTTTATCTAGGATTGGGTGGTGTGAAGCTAACATAGTGACGATTCGTCACCCTCTCGATAGAATTCCTGCGTCTATCCATCGACGAGTATTTCTCCAGTTGTAAACTGGCACCAATTTGTACATCTGGGTTAAGTAGGGCAATCAAAAATAAGCTCCTTCCTTTGGGATAGCTACGCAATTTTTTATTGATCTTTAGTTATGATCTTTTTTTTACCAAATGTGTCATTATTGATGCAAAATAGTTTTAATTGTTTATTTTTAGAAGCATTACAAATGTATCTGTGTGCGTGGTGTGTGATATTCATGTCTGCCATTGTAAGGAACCTGGAACCCTCCACAGGGGATGGACGCTATGTAAATGCAATGATTATTATCGAACCCACGACGCTTGTGTGGATCACTTGCAACGACTTACCTATTGACCACCTTGTCTCCGAGTATCAGTAGCGTTTGGCATCACCCGGTATTCACACGTCTAGCTTTGATCTGGGCTTTGAGCCACGCTGTGATAATGTTTGGATGAATTTTTGTTGGAGTGGCCACGCGTCAACTCAAACATTATCAAAGCGCGGCAAAAAAAAAACCCAGCTCGTAACTAGAGTGTGAGCACTGGGTAATGGCGACCTAGCGAAGCTTTGTTGGTCTGGTTGACAATATTATAGTGAATAATAAACTACTTTCGGTAAGTTGACAGATTATCTAAACGAAACAGTTCGTTTTATTGAAGTAAATTTGTCTATTCATTTTGGTGGCTGTGTGATTCGGTTTTTATATTCAGGCTGGGTGGGAAGTCGAACGAATGAACCCAGTGCTGGTTTCCTGGGACCCGCTATATCAAATTTGTAAAAACAATCGAGTCTTACCTGGAAGATAGTAATTGTTTTAGATTTGACCGACCCTAGCAACACGAACAAAGTATTAAGATGAGATGCACAAGGAGGAAGACCTGTCACCCTTTAGATATTATGTGAAAAGCCTCAGAGTGAGAATAAATTATAGTAACATCTAATGGAAAGCAACAAGAAACATTATTAGAAATTTCTAATTTCTAATTAACCCAAAAGGGGTGGGTTTTCTGGGGGTTTTTTTTTGTTGTTTTTGTTTTGGGTTTTTTGGGTTTTTGGGGTTTTTTTTTAGCTTGATTCTGTTGTCCTTGTGACATATATACTAATATATCCTAAATAAATAAAACAAATTAAAAAAAAACAAACAACCCAAAATAACATTTAAAACAATCTTGTTAAAATCACAATTGCGTTAATACTAATTCAACAAGGGTAATTTTCAGTAGGATGGCCAGGGGAAAAAAACCAAAACAAAACCAAAAACAAAAAAACAAGAAGTATTATTGGGTAGGGATATTGGGAGGGCATCTTAATACTTCGTTCGTGTTGCCGAGATCGGTGAAATCTAAAACAATCGTCACCTTACAGAAAGACTCGATTGTTTTTGCAATTTCACCTCAATCTGGCAACACTCACTTCGTTGCATTAAAATGAGACTTTAGAGTGCTAATGAAAACGGTACATTTAGATTATGTAAGACATCATGGGGATTTTTTATATATTTCTAGACTGAACAAACTGACGCCCCTTTCTTAAAAGTTATGCTAGAAAGTTAACCGCAGTTGTCACAAGCGGTGAAATGAAATCTACTTTTGATGTTTGGTTTGTGCTGTCTCCAGGACGTCATGAGCTTCTGTTGAAAATCCCTCACCCTCATATTTTTGCCTGATATCAAATATCATTAGTCTCAAATTACGCTGATGACTGGGCCCTTACTCACCAGTCTAGAACGTGGGGGGAACTAGACATCACCCTCTCAGACGACACCA
>JARFNW010126717.1:0-12006 GCA_031763155.1 Dirona albolineata | reverse complement strand
GTGTGTGTGTGTGAGAGAGAGAGAGAGAGAGAGAGAGAGAGAGAGAGAGAGAGAGAGAGAGAGAGAGAGAGAGATAGTGTGTGTGGTGTATGTGTAAGAGTGTGTGTGTCCCTGTGTGTGTGTGTGTGATGAAATAGAAGTGTTAGTACATGAGTAGCCATGTTGTGTTGTGTGTATGTGTGTGTGTGTGTGTGTGTGTGTGTGTTGTTATAGTGTATACGAGGAAATTGATTACCAAGTAGGCTGGTAAATTGATTGCTCGGGTAACTGATAGCCACTGATAGGTAAAAGTCAGCCTGGGTGATAGATTAGGGGTACAGACAATAATAACGTTTGCGACCCTTGGATCTGGCTATTAAAAAACAACTTCAATCTATCTATTGAGCTATGTCCTATCTGTCTACCTATCTACCTACCTGCCTACTTATCTATCTATCTATCTATCGATCTATCTATCGATCGATCTATCTACATCTATCTATCTATCTATCTATCTATCTATCTATCTATCTACATCTATCTATCTATCTACATCTATCTATCTATCTACATCTATCTATCTATCTACATATCTATCTATATCTATCTATCAAGCTATCTATCTATCGATCTACATCAATCTATCTATCTATCTATCTATCTACATCTATCTATCTATCTATCTATCTATCTATTTATCTCATCTATTTCTGTATCATCTGAGTAGAGAATGATTTGAATTCATTCATATTTTTATCTTCTCAAATTGCTTTCAAGCCATTTCTTGCCATAGCCCACCTGGAGGAGACCTTCCCCAAAGACCATTTCCTTACTAATTGAAAACTAATGTCCCCCCTGTCTCTCCCACCACCCCAGACGCATCATGAAATTCCAACCCCCATACCCCAAGGAATTTTCCCCTGAGGTGAAGAGCCTCATTCGAGGTCTGCTTACCAAGGACCCCGCCCAGAGGTTGGGATCCAAAAGTGCCGAGGAGGTCAAGAGACACGTATTTTTCAGAGTAAGTGTGTCAACGTGTCCGACTAACTAGCCTTGACTTAAATCTAATTATGTAAAAATATTTAATACTTTCTAATGCATGTCTTATTCAGCTAGATATAATATTTTAGAGGAATATATATATATATATATAGATATATGTCTATATATATTTATTTATTTATTTATTTTTAAACAAACCAAACAATTTATTTTCATTTATTCATTATTTTTTTTGCTTTTGATTAATTACTTTTCAAAGATGAGGCTGTTATTTATATTCTACAGTGAATATTAGGGTGTAGAACTACCGCTTACATAGAATTTCGAAGGCCCTGACTTGGAGCGCTATCAGGCTGTCAAATGAAACACAAATTAATTTGCATGTTTATTGTGCTAATGCAGCACTGTGAAGAAAACAGGTTATTAGCTAATATCATTTTTTATTGATTTTTACCTCACAATTTTCTTAGAATCTCAATTGGGATGATTTGGCCAAGAAGAACATCCCAGCTCCATTTGTGCCAAAAATACGCCATGAGCTGGATCTAAGTAATTTCTCTGAAGAATTTACCAAGATGGCCGCCACAGAGTCTCCATCTATTGTCCCCAACATGGGAGAGAAGCTATTTAAGGTAAAAAATGGATACCTTTGATGGTTTTTGTTTTCTTTTCTTATCTAATTCTAATTTGACTTCAAAGTTAAGATGTCTTGTTTGACTGGGATAAGATAAAAGTTTTGGGAAAATTATTATGCTTTAAAAATGGCCTCGATTGTTTGTGTTTGCTCGTGAAAGAGACATTCTGCTTTCAAGATTTTGAAACTAGGTTTGTTGATAAAATCACTGCTTGAAGTAAGGACAAAAGTTTAAAAGATATAGCTTGAATGACATATATTTTTAAAATGAAACTCCAAAACAATTTTTTTCCCGGTTTCATTTGCATTTATATGTTAAATTTACATAAATTACTCATTTTGTAGGGATGTAATGTTAGTTTAACAACTAAATGCAAATCTTCAAAATGACCCAAACTGATCATTTGACTGCGGAAGAAAGAATTTCCCTCAATTATTTTTACTTTAGGATGTGTCTGAATGCAGACCAACTCTGTTGCACCTCTTTCTTCGTAGTTGAGACTTATTTGGCGACACTCTTAAACCAGAAATTGGTTTCCACCTGCATTACGTTTATTTTGTTTCATTTAAAATTCTTTCCTCCAGGGTTACTCCTATGTTGCCCCTTCCATAATTTTCACCGAGAACTCTGTCAGCGCTGACCTGTTACAACAAAGGGGAGACAACCAGCCTGACGACGCAGCCCTCTACACAGCTAGTCATTTCAAGGTAGGTTTGGTTTATAATCAAACAAAATCGTATAACCCTTTATGTTGGTTTGTTGGGGCTATTTTTACCTCAGTTGATTAAAATTAGAAATAGTTAATGAAAATGTAACGTTAGTCATTTGAATCATCTCTCTTGCCCTTTTGATTATAAAATTCCAAGTCAATACGAATAAATTTGTGTCTGTGAGTAAGTGTGTTGTGTGTGTGTTTGTATGTGAGTGTGCTGTGTGTGAGTTTGTGTTAAATTTAAAGCTTCCTTTTGATGGTTCTCAAGTTGACTAGGCTAGATAGATCATGTTAACCATGGTTTGATTTTTCATGGGAACAGTATAGTGTCGCCACATCAAATGCTAGCTCTGACAGATGTCTTGGTAATTATTTTTAATGGAAAATTCTCTTTCAGACCCTGTAGAAAAAAAATAAAAATGATGTCAATAATATGTCATGTGTTTTCATTTAAAATGGAATGTCAGTTGAAGTAATTGTTCTATCTTTTTGTTACCAGAATTCCCCGTTCTTTCAAAAATATGAGCTGGACATGAAGGGTCCATCTTTGGGAGAAGGCACTTTCTCTATATGCAGGTTTGTGAGGGGTTTTTGTTTTGTTTTTTTAGGGGGGGTCTCTTTTTTTTCTTCTTTTTTTTGTACCATATTTTTTTCCCTCCAAAATCTAGCCTCACATCTTGTACATTGAATATATATTTATGTACCTGGATTCTATTTGAAATAGAGCAAAATTGCAACTGTCATGAGTTCAAAGTAAGCATTTCAAGGGCGCTTTTTTTCTCTTTTTCATTGATGCTCATTGATGCTTAGAACATGGTAATACTATTTGTTGTCTTTTTGCCATCTAACCATGTGTAGCCGTCTACCTCCAACTTCCCAAACTCATTCACCTTTTCCCCCTATTTTGACAGGAAGTGCCGAAACATCCTGACCAATCAGGTGTATGCTGTCAAGATCATCAGTCGTCGTATCAACTGTAGCAGAGAAGTCCAGTTGATCAGCCACTGTCAAGGTCACCCGAACATCGTGGGCTTGGTGGATGTCCTTCATGACGATGTAAGGAATTGAAGAGTTTGATCAGTTTGAATTTTTTCTCCTCCATCAATGAGGTTTAAAACCCAAAATAGTTATCTAAAAAGAACTGAATCATGAATGACTTAATAATTCTTTCCGTGTAAATAGAAGATGCATCAGATTAACAAAGACATAGAACATAAAATACAGTATACAATATACAATAAATAGATGTTTCGGGTTTCCCCTTTTTTATGGATAGCACAGCACATCACACAACAGGGAGATTGAGAATGAAAAGAAATGAGAGGAATTGATTAGTACTGTTGATCCTCTATGTTTGCATGATTAAAATTGACTACATTCCCTTTTTGTTTTTGTTAACCCTCATCCAGATACACACCTACATCGTCATGGATCTTTTAACGGGTGGAGAACTGCTGGCCAGATTACGCAAAAAGAAATTCTTCACAGAGATTGAGGCGAGTGAAATTCTGGGAAAGCTGGTCAAAGCTGTAGACTTCTTGCATAGCCGAGGAGTTGTTCACAGGGACCTGAAACCTGAGGTATGCTCTTTGACATTTTGGTGAATTTTTTATTTGTCTCGATCTTTAATTATGACCGTGATGATGTCAACAAGGGCGTAGGATTCTTTGGTTCACAATGCAAGGATCCAAAGTAATAATGACTTAAAGTGTTAATTTAAAAAATGATTGAGGTGATCTATTAAATTTTTATGAAATGGGGTTTCTTGTCTACATATTTTTTTTAAAGTAATTTCTTTGGTGTGACAACGTTCACTATTTATCTTACTAGAATTGTTATTGGCATGAAATTGAGATTATTTTTTACATACATATTGATTCAATTACAAATGTTAATGGAAGCTAAACTGAAGTTGCAAATGTTATTGAAGAGTTTTTATCATAATTGAAATGTTTCTTCCCTATATTTATAGAATCTGCTATTTGCGGACAAGTCAGAGAAGGCAGAGTTGAAGATAGTCGACTTTGGTTTTGCAGCCATGAACCCCAAAAATGAGGTGATGATGACACCTTGTTTCACCCTACCCTACAGCGCCCCTGAAGTCCTCAAACAGATCACCAACCGCACACACGGCTACGATGAAAGCTGTGATCTGTGGAGTCTTGGAGTCATTCTGGTGGGTATTTTGGTGTATTTCAGCACACTAATTCTACTTGCCAGGGAATATCTTTTCAATTATACACACAATGACCGGTCAAACCATTTTATGCAATTCAGCCTTGCAATATATTTGAAAATTAATGATTGTGCTATATTATTGAAGATTTGTTTGATTTGATTATGAGTTTATTATAATATTTCTATACGTTCCATTTGTTTATTTCATGGTATATTATCCAGGATCTGTTTCAATTGATTATGATTTTAATATGATTTTTCTATCCCGCTCTGTTAGTTTAATTCATGCTATATATCTGAAGAATCTGTTTTAATTGATTATGATTTGATAATAATATTTCTATCCGTTTGATTTGTTTATCTCATGATAGATTATCCAAGATCTGTTTGAATTGAAAACATGATTTCATTGTAAAATTTCTAACCATGGCATTTGTTTGTTTCCTGTAGTACACAATGCTGTCGGGCAAGGCTCCATTCCAAGACTCCAAAGAGCCGGAGGGCGTCATGCAGCGAATAAAGGATGGCGACTTTGATCTGACTGGCCAAGAATGGGCCCAGGTCTCCCAGTCGGCCAAGCAGCTCATTAGAGGTGGGTGTGCCTGAAAAGGATGACAAGTTTTTGAACACGAAAAGTATCAGATTGTCTGGTTATTGCCGTTGATATCAGTTATTTCTTGCCTTGATTGTAGACATCACGAGTGTCAACTTTTTTAAACAAAAAGAATACCAAAAAACAAAAAAAGATAATGGTATAGCTTCAAGTGCAAAATCATCACCATCACCATAGATATCATATTATAGATTCAATCACCATTAATTATCTTCTCTCTCTCTCGATCTCATCTTTGCCACTGCCATTGTTCTCTTCCCTCAATTTACAATATAAATTCAATATCCACCCCCCATCTCCTCTTCTCTCTGAGTCCCTACCTTAATATAAATATTATTTCAATCCAGGTCTTCTGACTGTTGAGCCCAAGAAACGACTTCGCATGCAGGATCTCCTCAAACACAAATGGCTCAAGAAAGGCGTCCACTCCCCGATGTCCCACACACCCCTCTGCACCCCAGGCATCCTCAACTCCCACGCCTCCATCCAGGACCAAATAAACACGACCATGGATGCTTTCCATCAGGCCACTCGAAACGGCTTTCGGCTCCAGGAAGTTGCCTCAGCTCCACTGGCCAAACGTCGTAAGCTTAAGAAAAATTCTGTGGACAACCGGAGTAGCTCAACGGACAGCAACAATTCCAGCTCCACCACTTCTTCCTCTGGCATCACTCAGTCCCCGGTGCGACAGTCGCCGGTCCGAGCGTTGTCTAGGAACTCATCAGCCTCCAGTATATCTCAGAGTTCTGTGTGTAGCATGGGTTTTGTCCCCACCATCTCAAACAACCCTTCTCCGCTGACAATGACTTCTGGTAAATCAACCGTCACCTCCACATCCCAGATCACTTCTTCTGGTAGCCATAGCAACATCAACAACAAAAATAGCAGTAGACATGGCAGCAGCAACGTCTCCAACACAACAAGCTCTTCCTCTTTCAACGCGTCACTTGTCAGTGTTAATGCAATCACTACCACCTCAGGTATTCAAACGCTGCCCAGTGGTTTTCCAGTCATTCACATTCCTTTGATGGGCAGCTTGAAAGATGAAGAGGCAGAGGAGGAGGTGTTTAGCACTTGTAGTAATAGTAGTTATAATAAAAGCGATAGCTTCACATTTGGTAATGGTAATAATGGTAATAATAATAGTACTAGTAATGACAATAACAACAACAGCAACAATAACAATAATAACAGTGGTGCTGGTATTAGCAGTAATAGTGGTAGTAGCAGTGCTGATTACTCTATTGTACCTCAACAAAGGCTTACACGAGGATTGAAGAGGAAGTTGAAAGAGGCTGAAATGGGAGGTGCTGTGGACCCTACATCTGGCGATGACAGCTCAAACGATTGTGTGATTGTGGAGAAGAGTTATCCCCCCCACCGGTCGGGTCGCAGTGCGTTCAAGAGGTTGAAGTCAGAAACCATTGTGATAGATTAGAAATGACAACGAGGCTTATTAGATGGTTAATGCAGACAAAATTAATGTTTATAAGATCTAATATAATTATAGATGTGGGTCCTTAGAACTTGGATTGCTAACGGCATTTCTTATCATACTGCTCACTGTAGTAACCACAAGTTGTATTTAGGTTTTAAATCATCTGGAGGTTGGAATTTTGGATCAGTTGTGCTTCAGACCTTTTGTTTAAACATTCTGATTTTGATTCCAATTGGCATGCAATGGTCTCTTAAAAATAATACGTGCAATCTACCCAAATTGTGCTCCTTATGATTGGCTCAAGCGCAAAGTGTTACTAAATATAGATTATGATATATCATTTGCGTGGATGACAGTCAGGGCACAACAGTTGTAGCCTCTGGCTTTCAGTTTTAAATGTTGTTATATTGAAGTCTGAGTCTTTGGAGCAGATCATCGCAGTTTCTATGTCAACGTGACAAGCTTGTGAAGGATTGTTCGTTATTCTTTGAAGAAGACCTGGCAAAGCATCCCTGACGTAACAACCACAAATTGTAATGATAGACATCCGGCAGTTGCTGAAAAGATATTGGAAATTTTCTAAGAAAGTGACATTCATGACATCTACGTACAGTTGCAGTGATGAATATTTAAAGTTGTACACGCTTTTATATAATTTGGAACAATTGTTGTGTTGCTGTACCTAATGAATGAAATGTCTCGCTGCTATTGACTTGTTAGTTGTAGATCTACAAGATTGTATTACAAGGTTAAAATTTTTACAGTATAATATATTATGTTCACAAGTCGAATGTCAGCAGTTGAGCATAGTTTACTGCTGCGTAGATGCATCACTGTGGCACTGCCACATGCGTTAATTATTGTATGCAATAGAGTGTCCATAAAAATTTCCAGGTCTTTTTTAGATCTTGCAAACCTACCATGCCATTTTCCTCAGACAGTGTGCATTTTTATTCTACTTTTGCTTTGCACAAGAATTAGGTCATTCATTTCAGAAATGTGCATTATTATTATTATTATTATTATTATTATAAATGTTGGATTGGATTTAGGCTTTGTTGATATATTTAAAAAAAATTGAAATTGAGGAATATCTATTGAGCCATGGGACAGGAATACAATGAATAATCCAGGAGAGGTGGCTCATGGCTGCCAAAGAGTTAATTCAAGTTTATGTCAGTAGCCAAATTTTGTCTTTCATTAATGTAAAAGTTTCATAACTATGTTAGGACGTAGAAGTAGTTGTGTATGCCATATTTTTCAAAAAGTTTTATGGATGCTTTGATTGACGAACTGTGACCGTTAAAATCATTGTCTAACGTTCAATTTATAAATTTCATTCATTGCTTGTGTTATATTTCTGTCTTTGTAGTGAATGGTATAAACTAGTTACCTGACCTCCTCTCTGCATGCTTTTCTTTTCTTTTCTTTTCTTTTTTTTTTTTTTACTTTTTAAAAAAAACTGATCACAAAGTGTTTGAAGAAAAGGGATAATGTTTGTGCAATTTTACATAACTGAAGTAATGCAAAATAATGTTTTGTCTGATATAAAGTGTTAACGTATTTGAAAGTATTTAACGGATGGTTGCACTTTTTATTGTTTGGGATATTAACTCAAAAGTTATGAAAAAAACAAGTAGTTTGTAATACATATTTTTAACTTTGCACATATAATATGCATCGTCTGTAATATTTATTTCACTTCATAAATTAGTCTGGCATTTTGTCCTTCTCATCCTTTTATGGAAAGGGTGAAATTTTTATTCCTTTTTTCCTTAATCTAAGGTTTCTTGTTCGTTTTCCATTTTATCTACATGATTGGGTTTGAAGAAACTCTGTCAAAACGAGAATATCCTTTAGATATTGCTTCCATTTTATCAGAGAAAAGCAAAAGCAGGGTCTGTTTTTCTTGAAATGCTTAAAGTCATGCTTCATTTTTTTTTTCTTGTTTTACGAGGAAGTAGAAGATATCTACTGAAATTATGTTTCAAACCCTGATATTGAGAATCTTGAATCAGCTGATTGCTTCACTCTCACTTCTTCTTTACCTGACTTTTTCACGTCATTTGATATACTTTCAAGTGTGGGCTGTTTGCATAAATACTCTCAAATGCTGATTTTGAAACAACTGTTAGTGGGAAACGTGTTTGTGGTTGTCCCACTACTTCTTATTTCCAGTCATGTAAAACTGTAACAGTGTTATAAATTTATAACGATTTGAGCTGTTCCATTCAAAAGGATATATATATATGGCCATTTTTGGGATGCAAGAGGTTGTTAAGGCAAATAGATGTAAATGCTCTACCAACAAAATTATCCCTGGCAATAATTGACCGTCCTGCTGTGGTTCTATTGAATGAAAGTAATCAAACTGAATGGGCTGTCTCTGGTTGTTTCAAATGTCCAAAACAGATGGTCGTCTTCTGTTCTGATAAAACAGCTTCACATCTGGAGACTTAAATTTAAATCTTATGCATACATCAGTGCCTGTTGATGCGATTAATTTGTATACATCAATGCACAGTTAGTGATGCGATGTTACATTACGTCATTGCGTGCATGGTGATATGGTCCAATAAAAGTATCAATACCTGGTGATGTGATCTTTATTCACGAGTGCCTGGTGATGTGATCTTTATACACAAGTTATTTCAGTCTTAAAAAGCCTTGTTTGTATTTTGGAAAAAATCTCTCTTTGGCTAACTACCTCCCTTTCCAAATTGTTGGGTTTTTTTCTCTTAATAAACTTATTCTCTTTGTATGGAAATGTAAATATGTATTCTTTATATCTGCCGTTTATACACTTTTTTTTTTTTAATCATTTGAAATGTGTTCCTTCAATGAGTCTTTCTAAAATGTTGTACTGTTACTATGACATGATCAGTTGACTCTGTGATATACTGGAGTTAGTTTGTGTTAACGGAAATGAGAACTTTCTTCACAACTACTGGTGACAGAATGCAGGAGTTTGAGGGGCAAAGTGGTCATCCCACCAATATGAAATGATTCTTTCATCAATTAAATCAGTTTTTGGATTGTACTAATGATTTTATTAGAATTAGTATTAGGAAAGTATAGTATTATGAAATTTGCATGAAGCAATGAACCCCCCAAATATAGTTTCTTTTATCCTCCAATTGATTGACGTGAATCTGGTCTGCATTTCGATATTTCTGGCATTTCATTGTCATCGGATGTGATCAAAAAAATGCCTTAAAAGTATGGGAGGCTGACAAAGAGGTGCAGCTATTTCACTTGATGATTATCCTGTTAAATGAAAATTTGGTCATTATTATATTTCTAAAAGTAGGACATCTCAGGCTGAATTATCCACTAACGTGACTTTTCAAAGTTTTAGATTTCATTTTGTCAGAATGAATGCAATTTCAGGCCATAGGTCTTCTTCTCCCATGTTCCACATATTTTACACATTAATCATATCTTCACAACTTTGATAAATGTTGAAAACGGTATCAATGACGAGGTCAGACCGTCTTTTTTTTTTTTTACAACAAGTCATCCTTTACGGAAAACCAGATCAAAGCCAATAAGATAAATGACATTGTATTTAAACAAGGTTTAAACAAAATTTAAGTTGCTTTACTACATTTCATCTGAGAAGAGTGTCTTCCCAGGCCTTTAAGATTTACATACCACATTTTTTTGTTTTCCTTGGAAAAAATTTGGCTAACAACAAATGCCCACACAGAATCCAAGCAAACTAGATGGACGAATCTGGTGTGGAAGCCATTACATAAAGACTGATGAAGGTGGATAATCGAAATTCTCTATGATTGATACAGTAAAGCTGATTTTCAGATTTTTCCGTGTTTTAAAAAAAAATTCTGGTCCAGTCAACTTTTGGTTCAGTCCATATTATTTTATGTCCCCCAGGAGGATAGACTTAAGCCAAACCAATTGTATGTATTCTAATGTTGACAGCATGTATTGATCTAAAGCACTGTTAAAAAACTATTTTGAATTAGTACACATACACTGTATTTGATCTCATGTGTGTTACGCACGCTCTTCATTTTAAAAATTAAAATACACTGAGACTGAAGCGTATAAGTCTTGATGGGAGGAACCAATGAGCTGGAGGAAGATGAACTTGAAGTACGGTGCATGATTTAAAATATGGAAATTATGAATTATGTTATTCCCAATATTCAGTTTTAAAAATAAGATTGATTAGAATTCCTAGCTCATCATCATCTCCCCTGTGTGATACTGCACGGCACTAAGCGTTTTGTTTTTCTTGAATTAGTTTTGACTCACTCGCACTTAAACTTTCTCCTCCATGCCATACCCTTGGGCGTTGTTGAGTTAAATTGTTTTTGTTTGAATTGGAATTATAATAATACATGCCAAATATTAAGTAATCAATATGTTTTAGCTGTGTCTTTTTCCCTTTCAAATTCGGAGATGGGTATGAAAGGAATTGCTTGTTATAAGTGGGTACGAGTGTGGACTCTGCGTGAAAATGTTTTCTCCCTGTCTGTTCTGAGGTGCCAGTATTGGGTCTGTAATCAAGTTTTGAGACAGATATGTTTCACTTTTAACAGTGATTACATGCATCTCTAGTCAAACTTGATTCAAATCATGCTTGGTGCAGTGTGTTATTTGTCTAGAGGGACATTGCTATCTCAATTTATTTCATTTATGTCAATGTATATGTTATTCGGCTGGTGCTTAGTAGTAATTGCACAAAAGATATAGTTTTGATATCTGTAAAAGGAAAGACGTAGTACTGTGATTAGAATTAATTAACTGATGATATGAATGTTGTAAAAGTTGCACATTTATTTAGTAGACTTCTAATAGATCTTGGAGCCGTAGGCGTGCCCATACCTGGGCCTAAGAGGCTTCCCAAAGTGGAGAGTTTGTGTTGCAATACAGTGAACGAAATTGTTAAGTTTTGAAGCGATAAGATTTTTAAAATGAACCACTGCTTGATTGTTTAAATTAGCACCTCAGGCTCTCTCTTCCTTTTACTGTCATGCATGCATTAACTATTTCACTCAATCACCTCAGTTTTATTTTTTGGTCCATCGGGAAGTTGAATCATTCCCTCCTCATATTGTTGCCCTATCTGGACAAACTTGGTTGATGAATGTCATACAGTTTATTTAGTGTCAAGCCCTGAACAGGCCCCCGCCCCCCCACCCCCCCCCCCCCCTCTATCCCCCCAAGCCTATTGGAGTTGTGTACTATTTCATTGTAAATATGTAGAAATGAAAATATACCTTTGCATGTGTAAGCATTTTTTTATGTTGTATTACGTGAAACGATTTGAGAATTCATGTCAAGTAATTGTACAGTTGTTTTTGAAGTGCATCCGATTGTGTTTTTCACCCAACATGACACATCATTTTATTATTATTATTATTATTGTTATTATTATTATTATTATTATTATTATTATTATTATTATTATTATTATTATTAT
>JARFNW010126695.1:0-12015 GCA_031763155.1 Dirona albolineata | reverse complement strand
TATATATATATAAAATATATAATATTATATATATACGCACTCACATATATACACCCAGACATTATGTAATTTTTCTAGTACATCCCCTCTCCAGCTGGCATCTGATGTATGCTAAGCCTATGGACAGCAGGAAGTAGGTATAATATGATCACTGTACACTGTACATCGTTATGCATGAGTACGAAAGTAGAACATGGACTAAGGCAACTTCGTCGTGCTCTTCAGTTCACGGCAATGACGTCATAAATTAAAACGACTTTGCGATTCCCATACCCACAGTACGGAGCCGTGGCAAGAACGTCCAAAGTCTCTCCAATCATTGCTACGATTTTCCAATTACAAACCTATCCGTTTGTTTGTCTATTTTATATCCTGTACCAATCTCTCATGGAATTTGCACTCATCGGCCTGTGAACATTGTCGACACTGATTTTAAGTGGCGTTCTGGGTGGCCTACGTGCCCGTACTTTGGGATCGCGAAGTCGTTAATACATTCGTGTGTGTATACATTCGTGTGTGTGTGTGTGTGTGTGTGTGTGTGTGTGTGTGTGTGTGTGTGTGTGTGCGCGCGTGTGTGTGTATATATAGGCTATGTGTTAGATTTAACAATGGCTGTACATTCTGTATCCCCGTATAAATACAGGCTCACAATAGACCATGTCATTCAATATCCCTCTGCTCTCAGCTCCCACGGTGAGCATACAGTAGAGCTGCTTGTTAGGCTCATCATACTATCATACTGACATCATCTTTATTTGTCTGTAGAGTGGTATTCATTCAGTTATGAGTAGCGTGAGGACAATTAATGCGTAGGGAGTCTTTCCATAGGACTCAACATCGGTAGCTTCAGTCCGGATTGAAATCCAGAATCTCACAATCTTGAAGCCAGCACATTAATTAATCCCCCACAAACGCCATATGGCGGAAGGCCGAAGACTTTGTTTCTGATCTGATATTGTCACAGTCATAGCATATCACTCTATTTAAATTTGTTATGTTACGGCTGATTATAAAAATATATTCAGGACGGTGCCGTCGCCTGGCATTCTTAAGAAGGATTAAAGATAATCCATCAAGCGTTAGTCTAATGTCAACAGGAATCACCCATGTTGTCAAAAAAATGAGAAAATCAGAGGTTAATAATCTTGCTCAAAACGAAAGGCCTAGAGCCGGGCTCGAACCCGGGTCGTCCAGGTTTCAGTGCAATGTCTTATACACTCGGCCATCTCGCCCCCTATGGCTGACTAAACAATCATGAACACCCCCCCCCCCACACACACACACCCAACGCACCAAGAGTAATAGAAGATTTAATCTACATTTTGCCTTGCACAGCAGTTTCTGTACTCCATAACGGCATAGCTCAGTTGGTAGCGATTTGGTCTGCCGCTGCAGGCATGGGTTCGATCCCCCCTTTCGGAAATATCTTTTCTATTCTTGTTTATTGCTTTTGACTGGAAACTTTTCCTACTATTATACTGTGCAATAAACTGTTAATAACTTGACTGGACGACACTGGTCTGAACGCGAATGCCGGTACATTTGGAAGGGACAAGTGACTAGCAAGTCGGTGCTGACTAATCAGGTATTTTGATACCAACGGCATGAAATCGAGACCCACTTTTTGGCATGGTGTTGACCTTCACAGTTTGATTTTTTAATTAAGTAATTAATTTTTTTTTTAATTTGGGGGGGGGGGGGGGGGGGGCCACGACCATTACACAACAAGAATAGAATGAAAGAAACATTGCCGAATGGGGATCGAGCCCATGCCTGCAGGGATGACGGCATAGCCCAAATGGTAACGAGTCGGCCTGATATTGTCGGCAAGGTGGTGTAACCGCTCTAGGCATGGGTTTGATCACATCCTTCTATATCATGAGTATAGAAGGATGTGGTTTGATCCCCCCTTTCGGCAATCTACTTTCTATTCTTGTTTATTGTGTCGCACACAATCACTTTAGTGATATTTAAAAAAAACATATGATTGTTAAATATTAATCTAGATTAGGATTACTCATGAGTTAAATGATAACTAATTTGTATTTTAAATTTTCTACAGTCTGAAAATCAAATAAAGCGTTATGTTAGTCTGTAGTATTATAATATCTCTGGTTACACATACTTTGAATAGACGCAAGAAGCTATGGGTTATATAACCGTTCTACCTAAACATATACTTAGTCTACTTACGTATCCACTTCATCGAATACGTGGAATCTGAATCATTGTGAAGAGGAGAGTTAGATTGATGATCGAAGTGTGAACACGAACACAATAATATGGAAACGTTTCATCAGTAACCTAGGTCTAGATAGATGCTCTCTCGATTTGCAGTTTCGCCTTTCCCCCCAGACTTCGACAAGCTTTAAGCTACTTATTAAAATCTGTGTTGTTAGCATCCAACAGACATCAAGATGATGCAAATAACTGACTTCCAGAGTAAGTTAAAGTTAAACCATCCCAAGCCCAGTCCCACTCCTCCAGATCCCTTTTTTTACTTTTTTTGTTGTTGATGTTGTTGGATTGAAGTTAAAACAATCTGCAGGTTACCGGGTCGAGGCTAGAGCCAGTTTATTATTCCTGTGATTTTTAATGTTTTATTCTAAAATATCTGCTATCTGTAAGTCTATTATAACACTTGTTATATGCTGTTCTGTTGACTAAAAAATCTTCAAAACCTGTTCTTGTTTTCGTTCCCCCATCCCATGCCCATGCCCACCCATATGATGATGATGAATAGGTCTAGAGTCTATTATAAATTATATGATGAACTATTTATTATTATAATAAAAATTCATTTTTTGTTTTGGTCTGTTGTTGGTACTTGCAGTGTGCACTGCATAATGAAAAATATTACTTTCCTATCAGTTTTAAAATCTATGATCATCAGTGCCCACTCCACATTCATTGCCATTTTTTTACTGTAAATTTGGCGTTTTTACTTTTACTAATTTTATTATATTGTGATGAATGAGTTATCAATTATATTTTATATTTTTTTCCTTCAGAAATTGGAGTTGGCCTTGCTGGTTTTGGCATCGCCTTCCTTTTCCTGGGCATGATTCTCTTCTTTGACAAGGGACTTTTAGCTATTGGAAACGTGAGTGTCTGGAGTGAGACAAGATGGATTTTCTGCATTATAATTATGTTATATTATAACAAGTATTAAAACTTGTTTTAGGGAAAAAATGGAGACAGCATTTGAGTTTGATGTCTCAGTGACAAGAAGTACAGTGACTGCTGGACCGCTCACCGTGGTTATAAACTTGCATTCCGTCAAAAACAGTCGTTCTGAAATGTTTTTATTTTGAGGTCTTGAGATTGAGAGCTCCCGAGTTTGAATACTGGCTTTTAAGCTACCAATGATGAGTCCTTGGGAATGACTCTTTGCACATTTTTTCCTCACTTGACCCAAATGTTAATGGATACCCAGCTACAGACAGAGAAATATATATATAATCAGTTAGTGTGATGTCTCTAACGTGCTGTTCTACTGTGTGCACCCCATGGAAGTTGAGAAGGATATTGGATGACACAACCTGCTGGGGGATAAATGATGAGCCTACACATGATGGGGATACATACCAAAAACTGATTTCCCATCTCTATTAATTTTTAGCACTATTCCTCCAGTCCATCGTCATAGTAACAAACAAATATATTATAATAGAAAGGGTTCCCAGCTGAAACAACTAGAGACGAGACTGGTTTCAAAAGGAATTTTTTTTGATTGAGTCTCAATTTAACTTGTAAAATGTAAATTAAGTGGAAGAAATGAATATATGAAAGGTTCAAAGAGAGAAGGTTTAGATCACGATGCAAGTTTAAGTTGGAATGTCAATGAACTGTCTGACTTCGTCTAGAAAACACAGCTCTGATACTTCCTGTTTTCACTTACCTTTTTATGTTTTCTGTGTTTGTTAGCTGATGAAGGGGAGACCTGAAATGTTATAGTTTTTAATATTTGTTTTACACTTCCTTTTGTAGGAATGGTCATCAGTCAGATCATAGTTTATATATATGTTATATATTATATGTATTATAAATTATATAAATGTCTTATTATATTTGATAGCTGTTGATGTTGATAATACGATACTAATGAGTTTTGATGAGATGAAACATGACACGTATTCATTTATATGTCCTTTCTTGTTTCATGCCATAGATCTTGTTCGTTTGTGGTCTTGCCTTTGTGATCGGACTGGAAAGGACGTTCAGGTTCTTCTTCCAGCAACATAAATTGAAAGCCACTGGATTTTTCATTGGCGGGATGTTCCTGGTTCTTTTGGGATGGCCTTTGATTGGCATGCTGGTGGAGCTGTACGGATTCTTCCTTTTATTTAGGTAAGATAAGACAAGACACATCTTTATTGTCCAAAATTTTATTTGGCATATTTCCATGCTATGATACACGTAATTTGTATATGAAACTGTTACTCTCAACTCTCAAACTTCTGCTCACTCTGTTTCTTTCCGTCCACTCACAATAATATATAATGTAGTTTTCAGTCGTTAGACAAATAGAAAGAAAACAAATCGGAAAGTCAGTTTGTAAAGAATTTTGCAAATTTTATACTTTTATTGTATGAATAAGATTTCAATAATTTATTTTCACTAAGTGAATGTGAAAAGGTTTGATGCTTAATACCCTAATGGTAAAACATAAAAGCTCTTTTGGAATGGTTGTTTTGTCATCTTCTTACAAAATCAACTGAGACTCCTGCATGCATCAAGTCATTGAAATGTATTTTTACTGATAATTCAATACCTCTGATTTATTTTAATTTTGTTGAAGATCATACTAATTGTTCTCTTTGCCAAAATGTATGATTTATGAAATTGAAAGTGTCTTGTAGGGGAAACAGAATTTTTTAAATGCCGCAACGGCTATGATTTTATATATCCTTTTCTTAAATTGCCATCGAAATGCATAATTTATTTTGACACCTGAAGACCCTGAGTTTGACCAAAGATTGATAAATAATAATGAACATTTGGAGTCATGTTGAAGTCTGTGGTGTGGTGTTACAAGACATAAAATGGCTTTGAGAAGACAAAACAGAATAATTTGAATTTCATTTTATTATTGCTTTATATTTGACATTTGTTCTTTTTCTTAATGACCTTCCTCCGACTATTTCTTCTCATCCACCCCCCTGTTACTTATTCTTCTTCCAGAGGCCTTTGCCCTCACGTTTATGTTTTGAATGTAATTGTCCCTCTTTGTCTCGTTGCTTGGCGAAGGCCTTTGGCCGAAACTTCGATTGATTTGGTTTGTAAAAAAAATGTCTTTTGGAAGCAATAAACACATTCGCCAGAACTAGACCTCTACTGCAATATGTCTATCTGTATGTCTTCTTTCTTTCTTTAAAAATACTTTCTTTTTTTTTTCTTTCATAACAGTCTCTGATATATTTTGTTTTCAGTGGATTTTTCCCAGTTGCTGTCAATTTTTTGAGAAGGGTACCAGTTGTAGGAACAATTCTAAATTTGCCCGGTATACGATCGGTAAGTTGTAATATTTTTTTTTGTTTTCTGAACCTCCTCATATCGTAATATAGTTTAAGGGGAGTCAGGCCCACGCCCTACCTCAGGCAGTGCACAGGCACAAAACTTCCACATGCTGCGAACATGTTCTTGGCCACAATGAGTGGCTGAACACAGAGCTGGTGAATTTAGTGATGAGTTAATATTATAGGAGGTAGGGGGGTGGGAGGGTGGAGAGGAAAGCATCATGCAGTGTTTTATTACACATGATGAATGTTACTTTTAATGATAACGATAGTTGTGAGTTAATCCCCTGCTTGTCGTAGATCCAAAGAGTTTCCGTTTTTCTACATTGTATTGAGCTGGTCCCCACTCTGCACTCCCGTATAAAAGGGTAATCAGAAAGAAAGAAGGAAAGAAAGATAATTATTGTCATGATTCATGCATCTATTCAGCAATCACCAGATTGTTTCATTCATACATAAATGTGTTTAAAAAGAATATAAATAAATAGAATATAATGATGTTGTTTATTTAAAGATAGTATTGGATATTTTAACTCATCCACCAAAGGAAATATTTGACATGAAAAAAAAAAGGAAGGTCTTTTAGAACCTTGAGGCCCATAGAGCCGGTGCTTATCCCAGTTTTCGTAGCGTGAAGCGGACTGAGTGACAATACGTCACCCTTCTGGATAGGACGCTGGTCTATCGCAGATTGCTTCCTCAGCTGTAAGCTGGGTACCCATTTTTACACCTGAGTCGAGTGAGGCAATTGGAGTGAAGTTTCTTGCCCAAGAAAAACAACGAAGAACCAAATAGTTAAAATTTATCTGTGAATCTGTCATCCATGGGTATTTCCTAAATGCAAAGATTAGCATCATCACCAAACACACTAGTACAAACTGATTGTCAAATTGCTAACAAGCCATTTTTTTTTTTTGTTGAGGCAAAGAAGAGGGTTTAGTAATCAGTTTGATTTGACGTTTCAATGAAAGTAATAGTGCAAGAGGTAGTAAAAGTTTTGAAAGATAGGTATAGTTTTGCATTTTATTGTGAGAAAAACTATTAAAGTATATTTTTAAAACAAATTGTGTAATTTTTTTAATTTTCAGGAAAGCTGTGAAAGATTCATTTGAAAAACAGTTGAAGAAGTATTACCCAGATCAATTCCAAGAAATGAAGTGGGCAGGGACAAAATCCAAAAGGCAGCGCCGAACATAGCGTGAAGTCAATAAATTTTAGTTATATTATTGTATATGTGTGTGTGTGTGTGCGTGCGTGTATATGTGTATATATATTTCATTGCTGTTGTGGACATTTATTGGTTGTTATTATTTTTCTGCTGTAAGAAAACAAATTGCTATAAGAGTTGATTTTTTTAAAAAGCATGGCGTATCTCTCTATCCTACCTCTCATATTCAGTCGAAGACTTGTCAGTATTTTACAGAGAAGATAAAAGATTATTTTGCCTTCACCACCTTACACAACTACTTACTGGCATAATCTATCCATAGACTCACGACCAAAGAGAACACATTTTATAAAGATGGGTTTATAGTCACTATCCTTTTACATGTATAGTCTCACTGACTTGAGTCACGTGAGCAAAAATATGTAAAGAGCCTTTCCCAGGGACTCAACATCGGTAGCTGGATCTCGAGTAGAGAAGCAGTACTATTCGGCCACAGACGGCATTTTATATTAAAACAAATTTTGTGGCTGGAAAATCAGTAGACTGGAGACGGATTATTATAGATTATTATTCAGCATTGTGTTTCTATCTGTTTTGGTTTGTGGGAACCTCATGTTAAATTGCCATAACTTTGTTCCCAGAAGTTAAGGATATATAGTTACGTTATTTGCACAGGATCAACAAGGTAATGCAGTGTTGATAGCTGGTCCACCCTTGATATTTTTCTAGGGGATTCACGCATTCTATCGGGTTTGTCATACCTATTAGTGGTGAATAAAGTGAGATGAACACCTTGCCATATTATACAAGATTTGCTGCAGGTGTGTGTGGCATGTATACCCGTGAGTGGTGGTGGTGAAGGTAAAAGTCAACTTTTAATCGAACTGAACGTGGTTGAAACTTAAAATTTCCTGATGATTGATTGTGGTGTTGGTTTATAAATTTCCGACTGCATGGAAGGTTTTAGAGATATTATATTAAGTGTGTCACACATCTTTATAAGTAAAGACGATTCCAATGCCAAAGTTTTTATGTTTAAGTACAGTTATGTCTAGACAATGAACAATAGTCTACAATTATTTGTGAAACACAAAAATAAATTTTGTTGTGAAATATGTATATATATATATATATATATATATATAGACAACGTACATTTTTTATTAAGTCCAGTAATGGTAAAGGTAAGGGACTTTTTCCCTGGCTACATGTAGAATAGGCTATAATATAATCTGTTTGCAGAAGTTATTTTGCTATGCGTTACATTCAGGAAGCTGGCCTGAACTCACTTGCTACTGATTTTTAGGGGGCTAAACATGCTCTTACTCGTAATACTTCAGTTGTTAAGGGGTTTTCAATTTCGCAGTGGAAGATAACAATTCAGTTAATCTTTTTCGAATTTTGACAATGGAAATTTGCCCATATAATATATGCAAGAAAAAAAGCCCCTAAAACTAAAACAATAACCCAAAACTCTCTTTTCTACACATTTGTCATGAATTAAACAAGGGCACAAATATAAAAAAAATTATTGGTTTGAAACCAATCTCATAATCTGTAAGAATTATTACTTTCACTATAAAAATCTTGATCCATAGATTCTGTAGCTCTGTATCCGGCCATGTGTACTAGTTGTGCACAGACTTGCATTTATCCCGGATACGATTTACCCTAGTCTGCGCATCGATGCCTTCTGCCTTGTACACTGTCCTCGACCAGACACAAGAGTTGGTCCCTACACTTTTCAATCATGGTTTCTAAAGGGAACAAATAACAAACAAACTATCAAAATTGTAATAAAACACATAGAAAACTTTCCTTCTAGACCTATTCAAAGCTGCGTATTAATACAAAAAAACGAAGATTCAAAGATTGGTCAGTCACATGCATTGTAGTCAAATGATGAAGCTGTCTCAACTTTATAATGTAAAAAAACAAACAACCCCTAACCCCAAGCAGTCACTCCATTGGTAAAAAATTAACGAACGAAGATAATTGGTTCACCATTCTCTGAGAGTGATTTCACTATTGTTAACAGGAAACACCACTGTGCTATTAATATTATTATTATTATTATTATTATTATTATTTGAGTGCTGCTTCCTGTCCCGGAAATACGCGGGGTCTGTCCAGTGGGACATTATCCTCTGATGGTTCCATACATATTTCTGGGAAATGTAACAAGATATTATATGATTACTGTTCAAATTACTAGTCTACTGCTCAAAACATTAGTGTGTGATTTTCACAGCGTGTGCAATTATTCTACTTTATGATTGTCAAACAGAGAAATTTGAAAATAATTTGTTTACCTGTGATGATTTGTATTTTATTGCAAATGTCGTGTGAAATTGCTTTTTTCAAAGGTTGACTCAGTCAGGGCGATGCATTTATATATTTTACCAACAGTGATGTGCCCATGTCCTGTTTGATTTTAAATGGTTATCTATTTTTTAAAGATTTTCTTTTTAATGAAACATACATTGGTTATTATAGATATTGCTGCCTCAGTTTTCTATCCGTTTATCTTTATATTTTGACACCACACAAGATTTGTCCAAAAATAGATCATAGATCGTGCAAAACTTATTGCTGGGTGTAGCAAATGTCGAGTCTGTTTAAAAATTAATTTGTTTCAACCATTTTGTGATTATGTTTGTCCGTTATATTATTTTGTTAGGGCATTCACTTTCAGGAGCTAATCGGAAACAGGCGCTGCCTTAAATATATTGCATAGTTTAAAAAAACCATTAACCTAAAAACTTCAGAAATTTCTTAGATATTTGAGGAACAATGGTGATGCATGTGATCAGATGTATTTAAATGAGGCTGTGGGCGTTGATTGGGCCGAGGTATGTTGGAGATGAAAATGACTGAAAATTATTTGATTGACAGCATGAGACCTGCGACGTTTCGACCACAGCCTTTGCTGAGCGGCAATTAACAAGGAACAATCACAAGTAAAAGATAGTATGTTGGAGGTAGCTCTCCAGACCAACACAAATTAATATTTTGACAACATTAACCACACTCATTGATTCTTTCTATAAATTGATGGATCTCTGTGACTAATGAGGGTTCTTGTTTTAAGATTGGAACGTCATTATATTTCATGTAAATAGATTTTGTGATGAGTGGTTTTTTTCTGGGTTTTTTTTTTTTCTTTTTCGTTTTTTTTCTTCTTTTAAAAAAATGTTTTGATTGCTTTATTTTTTTCAACATCTCTTGTAAAAATTTGGAGGTAGGCGGATAGAAATGCCCAAGTAGTGTTATTTTATGACTTGAGGTTGCTGGATCCTAGATAAGAGAGGGTTTTCTATGCTAGTTGTTAGTTAATAATAAATACGCCACTATTTTCTTACATGTGATCATTATATCCAGTGAAATATTGTTCTATATCTTTTACTTTTACTTTTAATGATGAATATGCAAATAAGACATCCAGCATGGTCGTCATAATAGAATATAATATAATCTTTATCTTATCTTATTCTATGAAATGAAGTAGGCCTACTATTATAAACTATCTTATCCTACAACAATAAGGTAAATCTTATCTTATCTTATCCTACAACAATAAAGTAAATCTGATCTTATCTTATCCTACAACAATAAAGTAAATCTTATCTTATCATATCCTACGATAATAAAGTACATCTTATCTTATCCTAAAGTCTATATTATTTTTTCTTATGATATTAAAGTACTATATCCCATAAGAATTTATGGGAAAAAACCGCATCAAATCCTACTATCTTCTCAAATTCTATATCCGTCATTTAATAACTATTCTAAGCCAAAAAAAATTAAATTAGACGAAGAAAATAGCAGAAAATTGATTTTTTAAAGTTGGTCAAATTATGAGACTATCTTAAAAGCAGAAAAAATTTATTATTAAGGTTAGTTTTCAGAGCATTGTTGTACTTTCTGTTATGTTTTGGCACCGTAAAATAGATGGTGCCACTTAATCCAATAATAATATTTAATTTGAGAAAGCGGAGAAACTGCAAAAATGTTGCCCAAGGAAAAGTAAAAGACCCTCTCTGGATGCAAAAATTCTGTTTGGGTGAAAATCTGTGACATTTTGACGTAGGTACTTACTAGTGAAATTTTGTTTCTGAATGATTGAGGACCGTGATAGGTCACAAAATTCAATGTTTTTTCAGCTTAACACAATAGGATCCAGCAAACTGGAAAAGGTTACCTATAATATTATTCTATTTGACTAGTGTTACAATTTAAAAGGAATGTCTCTTTATTCTGATACTGATATTGTCATTAATAAAGTGCCATAAAACATCTCATTTGTTTTGTTTTCTTTGAAATTTAAATATTCCTTACGTTTTTATTGTTATTTTTGTGGCGCTGATGGTCCAGTGGTTGGGTTACTCGGCTCGAGATTGAGAAGTCCCAGGGTTCGAATTCTGGATGAAATTACCGATGTTGCGTGCTTGGGAAATATTTAGCGCATTTTTAATCACTCGACTCTGTTGTGATTGACTATCAAGCTGCAGACAGCAAAATATATCATCAGCATGTTAGTATGAGGTGACCTCAAGGCGAAGGTCGTGTGTTCGAATCCTGCTGACATCGATCTTCACGGGGCCCAATACGATTTCCTAGAACCATCGCCCGTCTCGCCCCCACGCATTCCGCCCTGGATTTATTGGGTTGCTGCAGTGCTACGTGTAAATTACGTCACAGAATATGCGCACAAAACGCGCGGACGCCGGAAACAGTGAAATGATTTAGTGTATTAAAATACAGCAATGTCCGCTTAAGACCACAGTCCAGGGGAGACTGAAAACCTTTGGTTCTGGGTGCACCGGGATCTCAGATGGATTTGGTTTTCGATATCTACATTCATGTTGCATCTATCATTGATACAATGCAGATTCTGATGATAAGAAAAGATACCATAAGATGGGATAAGATGTATCTTTATGACGTAGATTGAACAATTTCCAATGATTAATTCTTTGATATTATTGTTATATTCCTGATTCTAAACGGGCGAGAGACGCTTGCTGGGAAGTGTCCACTAAATCGATAGATGAATTGCCTCAACCAATACGACTGGCTTGACTCGACTCAGGCTACATGATGTTGACGACAAAGAGAGGACTACCCCCCCCCCCCACCGATTAGGTCAGCCAAGGACCCACAGGCTCGCATCCAAATAATAATATGATGAGGATCGGGTTGGGGAGGGCTTAATCTACTTATTATCTTTTCCTTGATATAGAACTGGAATAATAATAATAATAATAATAATAATAATAATAATAATAATAATAATAATAATAATAATAATGAAATTTATTTATA
>JARFNW010126684.1:0-12016 GCA_031763155.1 Dirona albolineata | reverse complement strand
GAGAGAGAGAGAGAGAGAGAGAGAGAGAGAGAGAGAGAGAGTGAGTGAGTGAGTGAGTGAGTGAGTGAGTGAGTGAGTGTGTGTGTGTGTGTGTGTGTGTGTGTGTGAGTGTGTTAGTTTTCTGGCTCAGTAATAATGTTAGGATATCAAGATAATATAAAAGTCAGTTTTTAAATCAGCTGACTGTCACTACATTTGATAATTGGTAGAGTTGGTTACTGCACCTTTGACTTCTTTTTAAACTTGCAGTTGCAGTTGTTGGTGAGTGGAAATAAGCTGATTCATTACCTAAACCCATAAGCAGTTAGGATCTGCCGTAAACATGTGTGACCATGATTTTTGCCCTAAAGCAGTGAATGGACCAGTCCCATGCCCAGTCTGGAAGAGTGCACTGGCACAAAACACTGGCTTGCACACACAGACACACACACACACACACAAATACACACATACCACGTGTACACACAAGCCATGTCACCACACATGAAATAATACAGAATTAGAAAAGCAGAGGTTTAATTGTTGTGTCAAAAGTATAGTGTGCCTGCTGCGAGTTTGTCTGCAGGTATTTAACCACATTTAGGGGAATGGGAAGGCTGGATTTGGTCATCTGGACCTTTGAGCTGTAATGGTAATAGTTATATTATATACTCATGATCATTAAAGTGCTAGCCAAATGTTTAATAATAAATTCCCCTTCACTTCACTTCCAGATGCGGTTGTGGCAGGGTCACCATGGTTTTCCCACCGGCTCTACCGCCACACACAGTCAGAATCCTTTCTTCCTGAACCCTATAGCCAGTTCGCCTTTAGACTCTTCCGAACTCCTCATGTCGAGGCATCTACAACAGCATCAACAACAACAGCAGCAGCAGCAGCAGCCTTTTGGTGGAAGCAGCGATCACATGTTAATAGAAGGACCAGGAGAGAGTAGGGACAGCATGACACTAGCACTCACTCCTCCTGATGTATTTCCCCGAAGCAGGAGGCCAAATGACAACGGGGATGAAGAGGAAGAGGAGGAGGAGGAGGAGGAAGAAGAAGACGAAGAGAGAAATTGTAACTGCCACGACAACCAGAGAGAACCTGACAGTATCGGCTTGTTTCCAATGGGTGACTTGGACCTAGAGCAGATTGAGACTCACTGACAGACAAAGCTCATTTTGTTGGGGGTTTTATTTTTCTCTTTGTGTTACAATTTTAAATTTTAAAATTTTTTTTTTGTTAAACATGTAGAATTTCCTTCAAAGCCTGAAATGTATGTATATAGTTAGAAATTTTCAATTTGCTTTATAAGGTATGTTTTACATGTTATGCTTTATTTCCGTGTATGGAATTGAAACTGTATGTCAATGTTTGGTATGAATGTCAACCCCCTTGCTTTCTTGACTGATTTATACTACAAAAATCGCACTCAGCCTTTTGCGTGAAAAGAAACAGGAGTGTGAGAAATGAAAGTTGACCAATCTTTTTCACTCACAGGTGTGTATCCGTAGATTACCTTTTAAAGTCTATAATGATAGATATAAGTTTTTGTTGCTTTTTCTTGTGTTTTCTGGATATTTCGTTTTCCAATGAGTTCAGCTACTTAAGTTTTATGAAAAAAAAAAAAGAATGCTTTGCTTTTAAAATCCTATCTTTTAGCCTTTTGAAAAAATAAAAAAGGCTAATCCCTTTTCTATTTAATTATCGTCTACTTTCAATTTCTTCTTCCTTGCTGTTTGGTGCGGTAAATAGTTACTTTTTCTTAAAGTTAAAGTAGGTGTTGATGGCCAGTTTGACTGGAATAATAATGTTCATGACCTGAAGCATTTGTTGAATTATTTTTCATTCAAGCCGTCCTCTTGGCCCTTCCTGTCTGTTCTTTGCGAGGCTCTTTCTATGAAAGATGTCTCCTCTATCATTCAGATGGTTTTAGGTGCTGATGATAAGGTCTCCCTGTATTTTATCAGGTTATCTCAACCTGTTGTCACATTATATCTTATTACAATTTTGTATGGCTGTACTTATGTAATCTTCATCAATCTCTCACAAAGGCATATATATATTATAAATATTATGAATATATAAGATGTATGATATAGAGTTTTTGGTGGTTAGGTTGCATATTCTGCTGGTGCACGTTAATACGATTGGCATTATTGTGAGGAGTTTCAGTTTCATAAACTTAACTTTTGCTCATCTTCACTCATTGATTTAAAAAAAAAATTATTTGAGAGGCTCAGACCTGCAAACCCTTTAAAAAAATGGCATCTTCAGCAATCGTACATACAAATTTCAATAGTATCACCATCAGTGACAATAATTATATAGATATATATTTAGATTGCATAAAATGAAGAAGTCATCTCTTGAAGAATTTCTTTTAACAGCTGATGATGAGAGTTGATGTCTTCTTTATCTGAACGCCGCTCAAATTTACATACTGTATTTGAAAAATGGGCAGGTCTTTTTTGTTCACAAAACAGGTGGAATAAGCTGGAGAAAAATATGGATTCCTGTTGTGGGTTCTGGACACTCATTTTGCTTTTTTTAAGATTAAAAAAACCAAAAAACCACCCGGCGCAAACAGGAAAGCTATATTAGGATAGATTATCTGAGATATACAACACAGGGTTCTTTTCAAACAACTCTGTTACCTTAGTAATGATATTATTATTTTCCCTTTTAGGATCTTGTGGTTAAGGGTTATATCATCATTACAGGTATATCAATATGATTATGATTTTATTATTCTTATTATTCTTAGTCCTAGTGGTAGTAGTATTAGTAGTAGTGGTAATAGTAGTAGTAATAGTGGGAGTAGTGGTAGCTTTAGCAGTGATGGTCGTAGGCAGGACCATTGGGTCAACACTGTTTTGCGGCAGAGAAATCCAAAAATTGCCTCTTTGATACTGAACATTTGTATTTGTGGAAGATGGTGTTCAGTCCCAATGACTTCTCTACCCTATCTAAGCTGACTCTGAAGGCCACATGGATGCTTGGCCGTAGACTAAGATTATATTGATCCACTTCTGCTATTGGTAAATGGTTGGATGCACAGTTTTGTCAGAAGGTTAATTTTTATTCAATGTAATTAAACACATTAGATTGCCTTTCTTTACAGGACATTTTAGCTATCATTTTTACACTATGTTGATAACATTTTAACAGTTTAGTGGTCAGCCAGGTATCTAGAAAGCCTTTAATTACAACGATGATTTCTTTTGTAGTGAAGTAGAGGAGTATTGAATTGATCAACTGAATTTCTGTCGCTGTAGACCCTGCTGTTGAAAGAAATGTGCAAAACTTTGTATCCAATTCTGGATTAGTGTTGATTTATAATTTCATCCACTTCTTTTTGTTAAATAGGCTTCAGAGTAATGCCGTTAGAAAGGATTAATTTGATCTCTTGCTTGCGTCAATTATTTAATGCAAGGAAATTGGTTTAAATTCTGTAAGATGTCATTATTAAATTACAATGAACTGATTTATTTCTTTTTTTTCCATTGTCAAAAATGTTTTCCATGGAAGGCAGCCCATTGTTGTGCTTATTTTATAGCTTGGGTAGTATTTTCTGGCAGCTTTTAATTCAATGTTTTCACCAAAGATCACAGATTTTGGCATGTGAAAAATTGTTCTTTTTTTCCCCCCTTCTTTTTCTCACCATTGAGATCATGTTCAGTGGAGATATTTTTTTATATTTTTGAAATATTTTTTAAACGTCAAAAGCTGGCTTTGTAAACTTTGAATTGAACACTGCTTTCTTCCCAGCCTGTTATGTTATAATATGAAATGCAAGTCATTGGAATATCTCCCTTTCCCCCTTAAAGATTGATTAGTGGTTGGTATTTTTTATGGTATCTACTTCAACTTCAAGATATTTTAGTACAGAGGAGACAAAAAAAATTCTTGCACTGTACAAAATCATGTCTGGAAGATGTAAAATGAATGCCTTTATGTATATAGCATATATTATATGGCAAGATTTGCTGTTGTTATACATACTGCATGAATTTAAATAAGTAGAGCAAATAAGTAGAGAAGTTTTGAGTAGATAATGAAACAAAATAGCTATGTGAAAGCTATGGATTACCTAAAGCTGTTCATACTCAAGTAATTATCTTCGTACTACTTTCTCTGTGCCAGCACTCAATGATTCATCTCCTTATATATTTTCACTATTTAGCTAGCCCTGTAAGCAAAATGAACATGATGGTTCCTTCTTGCTGATTATTATCGTTTGTAAGTAACGCTCACTGAAATCATTGAAAGGAATGAAGAAAAAAAACTAGTTTCTCACCATTGTTAAGTTGTTTTTAACATTCTTTTTAAAAAATTATGTTTTTTTGTAATGTTGTATGAAACGGCAAGGTAAAAACGCTTTCATCAGTATCTGTCAGATTATTATTATGACATAGTCTTGTCATTTTTAGGCAAATTGACATTTTAATTTTTTTTCTTGTTTCTTTAATTTCTTCCGTACACCATCATTTTTCTTAGATTTGTTTGTAGTTATAGATGTGTTTGAATGATAATATGATATAGGTTTGAAAAATTGATAATAACTGTCAGGATTGCACTGATGGGCATTGGGAGTATTGCCACCACCACAACCGTTTTCCTGAAGAAGGCAGTTTCCTTTTTTTTAAATAATTCTGTAAGGATATTGCCTTCTTTGTGAAAATGGCTTACCAGAGCTCAAGATCAATGAAAAGAAGAAAGCTATATTTTCATTTCATTCTTAAAATCACACGTATATTATATATTAATAGGTTGTCAGATTATTCAATTTATTATTCTCATTGAACAGGTAAAAATCAAAATATAATGACATTGAATTGGGAAACAATTGCTGCATCGCCTTTGATGCAGTTGTTGGTTTAGTTAAGGTAGGATGTTTGACTGACAGAAAGAAGAGGGATTGAGTGTGTTAGAAATGCAAATTAAAGAGATTCTTATATTTATTTATTTTTTACGAAAGTTCCACTCATGGTTGGAGTTAAAGAATTAAAGAAAAGTGAGCACTGAATTTTTAAATTAAAATTATAAATGAAGAGAAGACACAATCTGTTGTAAGGGATCACTTTATTTTTCAGATAGATAGATAGATATATTATATATATATATATATATATATATATATTTAGCTCTATACTTTAAAGTTTTCCCCCCCAAATGTTGCACAGAATCATGGAGCTAATTGCACACATATATTATATTTATACATACCTATTCAGATTGCTATGTAAAAAGAATAATTTTGGTTGTGATCTGTTTGTCTTTTGCCAAATTTTATTGTAAATAATACCCTTATCGAAGAGAGCAGCGTATGAATTTTAAGAAACGAAGAGAACAAAACGTTTTAAGGAAAGAACCAATTTCATGTTTAAAAAAATAAAATGGATTGAGTGAGCGGCTCGTGGTAATGTCTCACTCTTATTGTATGGCAGCTCTATCTCTCCCATTTCAACTTATTCGAATGAAAAGGACTGTTGTAAATTTTGTGCTGTTGCAGACGAATGAAGTTGTAGATTGATTAAAAAGTCCTTTTTGATGTTTAATCATATTGTATGCATGTATGTCAAGATGAGATTGTACATATTATGTAGTTCTATACTGGAAAAAAAGGGGTGTGGGGATGGGGGGGGGGGGGGTGTCTCTGGCGTAGTGGATAACACTGTCGCTCTGTGACAAGGAGGTCCTGGGGTTGAATCCTGTACTGGAATGATTTCCAGACCTATCAGGGTTTTCAAGGCTCTGCCTTACATGTCCTATCGCAGATGGACTTTAAACAGAATGTGCCGCCTTTTCAAGTGACCCGACAACAAGATGAAAGGGCGTTAAACTAAAAAACTTAAAAACTTTATGTTGGAATAGTCTTGCTATCCATTTGAAATTGTCATGTCATTGTAAGTATAATAATTTCGAAGAAAAATCCATATGAGAAACGACAAACGCATTTGTTGAAGTCTTTTGCCCATTTAATGCTATCTGGAGAATACCAGAGGCACTAATGTGTACACTCACCTTATATGAATAAAACAAAGTAAAAGCAATTTTACCTGGTACGTATTTGATTTTTTGACTTGTATTTCTTAGGGCAGCAAAAAACTCAACTGTGTGGTCCACTATGGAAGGTAACTCTTTATAATTACTCTATGATTTATCAGTGGCTGACGGCAACAAGTTGATCCCTCCCAAAAGTGACATATTATCTTAATCTTTGACTCGTCAGTGCTGACACCTCTTCTTATATTGTATTTGAATAGTGAATATACCATGAATTTCAGGATCAACAAGTGTATATCTCCTTTCTGAGTTGTAATGTAAGTAGCCGAATGGCTAGGCTACTGTACTGGGCTCGAGGTCATGAGTTCGCAGGTTTAGATTTTGGCAATGCTAGGACCAACGTTGAGGTCTTGGGGGAAAGACTTTACTTTACAGTATATTTGTTTTCTCACTTGACTCAGGTGTGAGTGTCCAATTGCAGACAAAGATATTGTCTGTATGATGCGTCAAACAGGCTGCTCCTCTGTATGCTCAGCTCCCTGGGGTTCTCAGATTCTTTTTTTATAATGGATAATATCAACAGGTTGCTGACAGCCATTGTTATGAAATGTTGTTGTTAGAACGGAAGGACTGGACAGGGTGCTTCCCAGTAGATTTGTTATTGTTCCCAAACTTAGACTGGACTGAGTAACAAAACAAAAGCTTTGGTCAATGGCGAGCAAAGTTATTTGAGATAAGGACCCACCAATCTTTGGTCTTAGTTCAAGCTTACAAGTCAGGGCATGTTTTCTCATTGCTAATGTTCTTGAGTAAGTGCTCAGCCTAGATCCAACTTCTATCTGGCAGATCAAGATCAAAGTTGTGAACTCTGTCATAGTCTACAACATTTCATGAAAATATGGCCCTCTGGAAAATATAATGGAATAGCCCTGATTTAAGATTAATCATTATCAAGCTTTAAAAAATATAAAAACCATCATGAAAACCAACGACGAGAAAAGTAAGACATGGCATAATGACAAAAATTATAGACACTCATCCCATATTTTATAATATGCCACAATTTTATTTTATTTCATCAGGATCACAATAATTCATCAATGCCACAAATCGCTCTAAACAATGAATTAACAGATATTGCCTGTTGGTCCTTTAACCCCTTCAATGCCAAAAACACTTTAACACCTATATTTTTCTCTATTTCATCTACAATGATTTTGATTTATTATATCATGGATTATGCTTGAGATAATTATTTGCCAATCAAAGATTGTGGCAACAACAACCGAATGGTATTTTTGTTCACTCTCAGCCTAGAGTGAGCAGAATGAAACATACTCATACATTTTTTTGTTTGTTTGGCATTGAAGGAATCAAACATCCTCAACAACGAAAGTATAATAATATAAGGATTGGATACAAAGACTACAGCATTACCTGTTTAGACTAATAATACTTATATTGTGCGAGTAATTTCTAACCAAATATTCATACTTAAACTAAAGTAAATCTAGCAAAACTCAATCCATCAAAGAACAATATCGTGTTCAAAACCCTGTCAAAAGGCTTTAAACTTTCAAAATATATTGCAATACAATTTACAATCAACATTTTTCTTACTCATACACATAAAATGTTGATCAGGTTATATCATTCCATAGACCTGAGTCATTATAGATGGCAGCTAAACAATTCCAGCAGTTAGGGTGCAATGCCTTACAAGATTACTTAGATGCAGGAATGCAAGTGAAAATAAAGTGCAAATAGCAAATAAATGGACAACTGGTGTGCAAACTGTATCAGTAACAATAGTACATGAAGGCTTTCAATATGCAAGGCAGAATGGAGCATGCAACTAGAAACTATAGGCAATTTACAAACAGCAGTACAGTAGTTTTATTTTACAGAGCAATATGCATTTGTCTCACTCCATTGTTGAAAGTTCAGATCACTTGACAGCGTTGTGCCAATCATTTGTTTGCTTTAAGTTAATTTGTACACAAATTTCTCTCTGTCAATATCTCATAACCAACGAGTTCACCCACTTTGTATTAGTTTTACTCTATAGAGAAAGGTTTTCTTAAAAGGGTTTGTCAAAAGTTATGGAATAATTTTTTGGTTCAAAGTGCAGGAACTTAAAATATTGAAGTCATCTATTCATCAGTGAATGCAGTGCCTGGCAATTTAATCCAATTATTGTTAGCTGCAATCGAAACCAATGCCTAGAACAAGAACACAGTGATAATAATTTTCCATTGATCTGCAAATCTGGTGCATAAAAAGTAGCAACTTTACTTTCGGTGAGAAGAGCAAAGTTCTTTACTAAAGCAAGTGGATACATGATTACCATAAGAGAGTTTGGTGAACCTCCTAGCCTACCCATTAATAAAAGCACCATTCTGACCAATTTAACGAGGGCTTGTAAAAATATGTTTCATAATTTTATTTTCAAAGTTGGACAGCCAAAATTCTATACCAATTTTAAATTGAAGTCCTGGCCTTGGCCAATTTTTTTAACTCTGGCAAACCTAGCCAAGATTGCGACATGGACTTGTATGCTGTAGTTTGTCTTGCAAATATTTCAAGCCAGTGAAAAAAGAAGGTAGACGCCATGTTAAAAAAAATAAAATTTCTTCACATCATAATTGGAACTTATCATGTTGTTTAAAAATACTAGTGATTAAAAGTAGCTTTTTCAAAGATGTAATCAACCGCCACACCTTTGACAATCTGCCAAAGACAATACTGTAAGAGACCTCAGGGGAAAAACTAGCCTTTAGATGTCAATTGGTTTTCTTTCGGCCAAAGTGAGGAACCTGATTTAACATATACAACATCTGCTGTTATCACTCATCCTCAGGAGTTGTCGCGTTGATACATTATAAACAATACAAAACCATGGGAGAAAGTTACACTGTTTTAACGTAGAATTCAATGTATCTCTGCTGAACCACAAAGGAAATACCATTAGACCTTAAAGAAAAGGTTGCAAAATTAAAGGACTCTTGGATTTATGTGCTCAAAACCTCATTCCTGAAGATGTGTGCCGATTTTATAAGGATCTCCAAGGTGGTGCCATTGTGACAATGAAGATCATATGTGATTAAATGGACATAATTAGTCTTTGGACTTAGCCACGTAATTGAACATTACTATCTCTTCAATGTGCCTTTGTGGAAAGTTAAGTCAAAGGCATGGACTGGTATAGAATCTTTCAAAAATGAAAAAAATACAACTAAATAAATTTGTTAATTTAAGTTAAAGCCAGTTGGCTCCAAATTAATTTTGTTATTATAATCTTGGTATATTTCATTTCAATACATTCCTTGTGTTTGAAATAAAAGTAAAAGCAACAGTAGGATCTGAAATCATGTGTTCCCTTGTTTTCTTGAAATTCAGTGTATGACTACGCCCAGGTACTGGTATAGAATTATGCTCTTCCTTTGTTTTCTGAAGTGGTGAGGATTTCATACAGCAATTTCCTCCTTTATGAATTATTAACTACTGACAACCCCTCTTGTCACGTTGATTCCAATCTCAATACTGGAATGAACCTATTTTGCACCAAAAGTCCTTCACATACAGTATGGATTGTGGAAAACTATCATTCAATTTGCACCGGAATATGAAAACAGAAGTCATCTGACATTTTACCCGACAAAGAGCCGAACGATAGCAGCACAGAAGAATTAGGCAGAGCTAATTAAGACAATGCCAACAATTGTTTTTAAGTTATTGGTATTGCTGATGTTGAAAGATTGATGGCACAAAATCTAATCCATTAAGCAGACTGAATAGACCATCTAATTATTCATGGTTTTCTTCATTTCAAGCAAGAAAGAAATTCAATAATACATTTTTAATTTTTTCAAATTGAAACTTTACAAAACAAAAGACATCTTCTTCTTGCCTTTCACTTCACACCATGTCTTACAACTTACAATACACACACACACACACATAATTCCAATCATGCAAATAAAGAAAATAAAACATCAAGAAGTATATCGTTACATATGCTCCACAGATTTATTACAGAAATAGAATGCAGAGAATCCAATGAGAGCTTTCATGACAATATGACACAAAATGAACATCATATAACTGAATGACATACACCACAAAATGTAACCAGTAACTCTCTCGCTCTCTTTTCTGAACCTGTGTTCCTTTCCCTCTCTCTTTCTCTCTGTCACTGTCTGTCCACCTCTCTCTCACACACACAACACTCACATTCTCTTATCTGTATATTTCACCCATAATTCATTCCAACACATACTTTCTTTTTTCTTTCACCTCCCCACCACTGTCTGGGACAAATATTTAAGTATAAATAAAAACTCAAATTATAGATTTGGTTATGATACGAGAAACAAGATACAAATCCAATTCATTCATTACTTTAGTATATAAATATACATGCACATTCATTTTGCTCTTTACTTGAGTGACATTGATGTCACAAAGCTGATTCAGTTTTAATACACTTTTAATGACACATAGATTCTTAGCAGTCTCATTAAGATTCAATCAAACTTGATACCTATCCAGATATATATTTTTTTATAGAGACACCAAATTATACACAACATGATATCAACTCTGAACAACACTAAACAAGTACCAAAAAGTCCAAACAAAAGGCTACACTCCAACCAGACAATTTATTGTATCTTTAACATAAAAAAGTGAGCATTTATAATAGGTAATTTTCCAGCATGTGTGATGATAACTTGTAGACACACACAAATATGCACTATGCACGCTAGAGAATTCTGATGAAGAACACAATTTATTCCAAATCATGAAAACATGTTGTGAGTCTATTATCACTAATTTATCAAATTTGTTATGCCCCATCGGGAATAAAGAAGATGAAAATAGAACTTGTACCCAATCAAGTATTTTGTGCTCATTTGCATGGCAATGATAAAATGATTTACTTTATGGACTATGTCAAAGCACAGTAGTTTCGTGTTTTCAAAAACTGTGAAGAAATTAATGCTTTCCATAGAATGAAACAAGTAAATTTTTTAAATTATTTTAAAGAAAAAGACAAATAAAAGAGTTTTGATTGTACAGAATCATACTCTTTAGAAATGATTAATATAAATAAGAAGAAATGGAAGCATGCTCATTAATATGAATAGGCTATACCTCAATCAACTCCTTCAAATATTTGGCTCAGGCAATCACATTGTCCAAATTTATATCAAATGGTCTATAAGTACTGATCTATACAGGTGTATATAACCCCCTTTCCACCCCAAGGCAGCCTAGAGCCAAAAACTGACTTTTAAAAACCATTAGTTCTCAGACAGAAAAATGAATTTTATAATGTTGACATATAAATCAAATCACTATCAAACAACCATTAGAGATTAGAGTCCTCACAGGACACGTGTTAAAATATCAAGTCAAAGAAGAGTTTTTAAAAGAAATGATGGTGGTATCCGAGCGGGGGAAACAAAAGAATGAAGCTAGGAAGACTTACTATCGCAAACAAATACAAGAAACAAAGTTTGTATGTGTCAGTGTTCAAAGCAAATCATGTTAAAATTTTATTTTAGAGTAAGTTGATCCACAAGTAAAAATCTTGTGAAGCCTAATTCAAACAACTCACATATACAACTAATAATTAAAATTCTTATGGTAACAAAAAAATGTCAACATGAGTCTGTAGTAGTTGAATGTTAAATAAAGAGGACTAAAACAAGAATATAAATGTTTTTAACAAGTGAAGTGAAGTGAAAGATGACCACCTCGTCATGTATCACGTCCAGTTTTGTTAAGATTTATTGCGAGTAATTTAAATGAATGTATCATGAGCCACTCTCACTTATAAAATCACACAGCACTGGTTGGTCTTTTTAGCCTGTAAGAAAAGATGATAAAGACAAAGTTAGAATTAGACACTTCTCTTAAAATCTGGTTAGGATACAATTAAAACTTAACAACCAATATTTAATGCTATAAATCTGAAGAAAAAAACCCCCAAAAAACAAAACAAAATCTGCAAAGACCC
>JARFNW010126683.1:0-21661 GCA_031763155.1 Dirona albolineata | reverse complement strand
CATTGAATTGATGACGTCACAACTGCTCGTTGTACCGCTCGTTGAATTGCGGACATTAAAAACGAGCGCTCGTTGTCCGCAATACGGGAAAAAAACGAGCAAGATCCATCTCTAGTGCTTACCACATTGCACATCAACCTTGCCATATTTCTGTAAAGGATTAAGTTAGACCTGGATCAAACGCCTTTTCTCCCTACCCCCCAGCACATTGTTCCTCTCTTTGCATCCTATGACATTATGAAGAGGAATTCCTCTCAGCATTGAGATGTGTCACACTCCCCTATTTGGACTGCAGCAGATTACAGCCTGTATCATTTTATCTTGCTGAATAAAAGCTGACATTTTTCATAGATCTATTCGCTTTGACTAAAACGTGTTTCAAATTATAATATGCAAGTGTGTAGTAATGTATAAAAATGACCAAAATGTGATATTGTGATACATGTAGCTATTTCATGTCCTGAGCCAGCTCAGTGTACAGATCTGCCAAAAGTTGTTGTTTTCAAGCGATATATATTTGTTTCGACCGCTGTTTTAAACAGCTGGAGTTTATTAAGTATTACCGTGCTAAAAGTTGTGAAAATGTTTGGAAGTAGTTAACAGATGCAAAAGTCACTTGAGTTGATTTTGTAACCCAATTCTAACCTTGGACAAGGGTGCTTTTTGGCTTGATTGAATGCAACCGTCTTTATCAGAGTGGTTATTTTCAAGAGGGGCATTTCCTTTACAAAATTTATTCTTGCAAATCATCAAGATAATTTTTTCTCCGTAATTATTAAAAACGCATTGGGCTCATCACCTGCTCGTCTTTAATTTCTGATGCAGAGTCTTTCTAGCCATGTGTAAGGGTAAGGTGATGAGGGGTGTTGTTAGTCCTCGTCATTTGGATTCACTTCCATTTGTTGTGTACACATTTCATAGCTTGACATATGACTGGCCCCTACACTGCTTTCTGTTACATAAAGGGGACTCGATAAACAAACAAACAAACAATTATTAATAAATGAATAAATAATATATTATAAATGCTTTGTGTACTTATGAACGATTGTAATTTTCATGTTATTGCTTTGTTGATGTGTCGATGCCATATACAATAAGATGAAGGGAATTATAACAATAACATTGAAAATTAAATGTTGCTTTTGTTTTCTTTTATCTGTATCTGTAAATACACTTGAAAGTGGCTCACTACTGGGCATTGGGTGTCGAGGAGCTGGGCGAGTTTCTCCTTGTTAAGTTTTAGTGTTTCACTGTAACTTGTCGTTTGTTTGATTTTCTTAAACCTGTTGCAGTTGTATTTGATGAAGAGGACACATGTATACAAGCAACTCATTGAATAGATAAGGTAGAAAGGATTCCAGGCAGAAAATATACAGGTGATGAGAGGAAAGATGTCAACTGTACTTTTACTTACACAAATGCTAGCCCCTGTGAGCATAAGGTGTACTTACAGAGAAATCGGAAGAAAAAAAAATGGTATAGCTCCAAGTATAAAACAAGTAGTAAAACAAAGAACATTTCGTGTTTCCTCTTCATCAGCTAACAAGCACAGTTGATAATATCAGAGCCATGTGTACTGTTGTGTGCCAACTTGAGATTACCAACTTGTTTTCTGTTTTCTGTGCTTGTTAGCTGATGAAGGGGAACCCAAAATGTTCCTTGTATTGTTACTTGTTTTACACTTGGAGATATACCATTTTCACCTTTTTTTATGCATACCTCTTATTCAGATTTTTAGTTTCTGGCACAGCCCTCATTCCTCCCTCTGCTAATCTAGTAATATTTCCAAAACACTGCTCTTGGTCTGAAGCAAAAATATTTATATTTCAGTCAGCCCACAAAGGACATAACAATAGGACAAGTTTTTAAAAGACTATTTTCCCTATAAGTTGACGTCATTATTCAGGAAGTACAGATTTTAATGACATTTTGCGTTCACTTTGGTGCCGTTTAGATTGTTAACTTTCTATTTCATTAGCATTTCGTCGCCTTATTTTCCCAAAAATAGAATGTCTTTGGGTTTTTCAATCCAAGGGATTTCCTCTATTGAACATCTCTGGTTTGGCGAAATTGAGATACAACACGATCACTCTACTCTCTGTTCATCTGGATATCCACCATGAGAGTATTTCTACACCTCGTCCCCTTTCGGCCAACTGATCTATATTGGCAGGACCTTTCTCCACATTTGCACCCCTTCATCACACACAAATACAAGCAGCACGTCATGATATATTATTGAAAGCTGTGGAAGCTTTCGGTTCCAACCTGAGGGGGAAAAAAAAAGATGAAAAAAAGAAAAGAAAGAAAGAAAAAAAGGAAAGTAAAATAAAAAAACCAAGAAAAAAAAAAGAAGACAAATGATCTCACAACAGCATTCTGTATTTTTAAGTGAAATTGACTATTTATTATTTTACATAACCTATTGCATAATAAAATATATCATGTGTCATATATTATCAGCACAAAAGACAAAAGTGGTAATGTAAAAGGAACCGCTATAATTTACAATGACATAAATCAAGATACCCATTTCCACCCAAACATTGTCGATCACGTCTTTGATGAAGTGGCACGGACTAGCATACCACATACCTTGTATGTGAATAACACGATTACAATCAAATCATCCAATTAACAGCTGGGGGTTTACATTATCTTACAGGTAATCAGCAAATTGACAATTTACAAATTGGAAATGTAGGTAACAAGTTTTTGAAAAATGGAAATATTATTATCACTTTGTACGTAGTTTCTTTCTCAACATCGAAAAAGCATACCATAATGTCATGATCAAACAGTTTCTAGTGTAAAGTCAATAAAAATTGTCAGTTTGAATTGCTCAACTGAGACATTTTGTTGTCCATACATAATCATGTACATGAAAACAGTGAATGACGACATCACGTTACATATGGTATTATGGCCTCTGTACATTACATATGGTATTATGGCCTCTGTACATTACGGTACAGATACACAATTAGAATCCCAGTGTATGTCACTGATAACAATTTGGACACAAGAGGAATGGATCATGATAACAATAATAATAATAATGATGATAAAAATAATAAGGAAGATTAAAGCTCATTTAGAATATGGAAAATAATGTCAAATCTCTCATTTTGTAATCTAGTCCACTTGTATTTGTATCAACATTCTGCTTAAAAAAAATAAAAAAATTAGATTTAGTGCCTCCAATTTGTCCATCTACCCTATTTGTATGCTGGTTCAACATTTTATCTATTTTGGAGTTAACATTTTCACCTTGTTTAAAAAAAAACTTGCACCAAACTTCATAAATGCTCTATTTATAAATGAAAAAACCCCCAAGAGTGCAGCAAAATTTGCTAAAATGCATTCTATTCCCATTCTTACTGTCCGCATGACGTTAACATACACTTCTCATGCTGGTGGTATTCGCTAACAGTCCTTATGATCACGATGAATAATAGTAAGGCATTGTAGATTTCTACAGGTTATGGTTATGTGTCAAACCGGAAGAAGAGGGTTGTCATTGTTATATTGTCTTCAAATTGAACATGGTGAAAATACCCTTTTCCTCCTAGGATCATGAAAAATAAAGTTGACTGGCATTCTTGGTTTTAGACACCTCGCCTTCCAATTCAACTGTTCTCGTCGCAAGACACAATAAATACAGACCTAATCATATATTTGGGAAAGGAGCCCCATGAGGCAGGCCTACCATGGGAGACCATCAGCTCAAAAGCGGCCAACTGACAGCAATGGAAATGTCGAATTGACGCCTTATGTGCCCCGTGTCACCAAGAGGACTAAGTAACTTTATGACATAGTTATAGTGATACAATTTTATATTCTATAGTCCCTGTATAAGTTGTATTCCCTGTTACTTGACTTCAACTTTATAAGCAACAATAACAAATTAGAACATCTCGGCACAAAGTCTTCCCCATTTGGCAGATGGATATATATATATATATATATATATTATAATCATAATATAGACAAACATCATTTGGCATGCATTTCAGTTTCAGCAACAGGGTTCATGACAACAAAACAACAAAAGTAAGCAAACCAAACAGGGCACAATAAAGAGTATGTATATTGAATAGATAATCTCCTATACTTATCATGTGACATTGATGTTGTCGCATCTAATCCTCGTTCGATCCACATGGCATCTGTCAACAAATGTGCAATGCAATTTATAATGAGTTTTGAAGTTGAAGACTGCAAAATGACAATGAATTGATTTCAGAGCCTATTTTGAACTCCTCAGTTCTTTTGTCTGGGAATACCATTGATGGAATATGAAAGGCTACAATATCATGTTTGGTCTACATATGAGTAATATTGAACAGTGTATTGCTTCTGGTACCAAACAAGGTTTATTGGCACAGTAGGCTGATCCTCTGCTTGCCTTAAAAATCTTGATCCATAGATTTTCCAGCTCTGTATCAGGCCATGTGTACTAATGGGGCACAGACTTGCATTTAACATGGGTACGTTTTACCTGGGTTTGCCCAGTGATGCCCTCTGCCTTGGACACGGTCCTCGGCCAGACACAGAGCTGGTCCTTACAATATTTAATTACAGTTCTAAAGGGAACAAATTATAAACAAGAATGTGAAATTGTAATTCTAAAGTAAACAAACACAGTATTGCACACTAAGACAATGAACAAATTGAAGCTTCGATCAGATATCAGATAAGTTAGGGAGTCGAAAAAACAAAAAATCATCAGCGAAAGATTTATATCATCTTATTTTTCTCGATCACATTTTATCCTAATAAATCTCTTTCGTAAATAAATAATTTGTTCTCAAACATGATAAAGTTAAATACATTTTTTTCCCACGCCATACCAGTCTAGGTTTATGGCGATAAAAACGGATATCACACACCCACTTACTCACTGTGCTTTTCAATACAAAATTATTTTTTTTCAATTTAAAAATCTTAACTCCAATATATTTCATTAGTATATATTACTTTACTTTGTTTTTCTTTAAAATGCTTTCCTAATGTATTGCACCGAGTGACTTATAAAGAGAGAGCTACCTTGTCTCTTACTCAAGAGCCTGATAAGGATTTTTAATTTGTCCATGGGCGACAATCCCTAAAGATGTGACATGAGACAACCAGATTTCTATATAACATTGCAAGGCTCTTAAAAAGTCTACTGAAATATTCCCCCTACTCCTTCACAATTTTTTTATGAATGGGAAATAAATCTACTGCTGTGAGGATATTGCTGGTAAACAAAGCACAGCAGTCACGGTTAAAGACGAGGGGAAGCAAAGCCCACCAGTCCGTGTGTTTGGACATGCATCCGAATGCTGTGGGTTTGATTCCTGCTCCACAGAGTTGCAAGCAGCTAAAATTATAATTTGCCTCTGGTAAAATTCCATAGTATTTGTATGATGGTAACACATTTCTAAAAAATAATCATAATGTTATAGAGTTGGTTCACAGAAGTTGGAGTGAGTATTTATGCCAGGTATGCCCAGGTGGGACATTTCATATATCGTGGTAAAAATAAGCTGTTTGATTAAATTATTTTTTTAGAAAGCGGTGCCAGGCAAGAAATCTATTTTTTTATATCATCCAGATGCTGAAAAATCTAAAAAGTTTATAATTGTAAAGATATAAAGCACTTAGGGTGGAGAAACACTTGACATGCAATATAAAAATTTGATTCCAATCAACGCATGTATGACAAGCAACTTGAAAAGACACATCTACATTCATTATCAGCTCTAACTATATACTCATTATTATGACAAAACATTTTTCTCACGGACGTTAATGGACACTTCAAAATCATCTTTGCGATTCAAAATCATCTTTGCGATTCAAAATCATCTTTGCGACTACAACTACAAGTATAATAGCATCTACAATCATTTTCGACAAAAGCCATAAAAACCTAGACATACTATGTATATATATACGAACATCAGCTAAATAGATTTTCTAAGTCCAACAAATCACATATAGGTATAAATTTTGGTTACGCCACTAAAAATATCACTTGAACATTTCAGTATTGTCACAATGAGACATTCCCTGAAATTGAATCAATTACAATTTCTTTGTAAAATTAATCTTCACACAAGTCTGAGATGACTAACATGTCATATACATGATCAATGACTCGAACGGTTCCATATTTAGGTGATAAACCTGTCATTTCAAATCATTCTTGCAAGTCATGTCAGAGATGCTGTGGCCAGGGAAATTCCCCTTGTGTTCATTATTACATATCTCCTACAAACAAGTTCAACAAGGCCTGGTGAATGTTAACTTTTTTTTTCTTCATAATTCAAAGTCTTTAATGTTTTGTGTGGAAAGTCGTTTCTAATCAAACTACTGGCCCGGAGATTAACAACATTATTTATTAAGTTATAGTTCTATAATTTAGAAAAATATTACCTAGATTAATTGATAGAAACCACCAAAGTTATCCAGTGGTCAAGCCTAGGGCAATCCTGGAGACCCCTGCCAACAAATCTATAACAATCTTAATCATAAAAGGAATTGCCAAATTGGCAGCAAGAATAGTCTTCTTTTAAACCTGATAGTCAGGCAAAGAATCAAATCTATGTTCTCACTGAAAAATCTTTCACAATTTGTAATAAAGAATTGTGCATTAAATAATTTGAGAAGAAAAAAAAGGCTATTAGAGATGTAGCATATTTGTACTTTATTACAATAGAATGATCAACGGCCCAGGGTATTTCTAAGGCAATATATTTTATAAATGATTCAAGTTGAATGGTTGGAATAAATGTGTCCATTGCACCCTCTAAAATGAATGGGAAATTTAAATATTTTTATAAAATATTGCAGTAGTTGAAGAGATTACGCAGTTAGATACAACATGGGACAAAACTTTCACAGTATAGCAAATTTTCTGTCTCCGAAAGAACATATGGCTATGGCACACGTACCTCATGTTTTGTTTGTTTTTTGTTTTTGCTTGCTTGTTTTTTGTGTGGTAAAAAGAGGATGAATGAATAACAAATGACAGAGGTTAGAACGTGTTTAAATCTATAGAGTAGTTGAAGTGACTGGATGCAGGCCATGGACTAGCACACAAGGGTGAGACCAGTTGGTGATTGTGTTTAATTGCTTGAGGTATCGCTCATAGTCGTCTCTCACAGTCGGAGGTCTGGGTAGGTATAGGAATGAAACAGCAGAACGGCTTGAGTGTTCCTGTAAGCAAGAGAGAAAAAAAAAATTGGATCATGAACAGATAATAAAGCATAAAATGTTTTTAAAAATATCCGTTTTGAAAGATCAAGAATACATAATCGTATATGCTGATTACAAAACTTACCACCCAATATATCATGATTAACCAAAAGCACTTCTTCTTTCTTTACCAACACCATTTGGTGATAGATTACTTTTGTTCTCTGAATCAGTTTGTCCAGGCAAGCAAGGGATTAGCACACTGTATCAAAATTAAGTTTGCCTCTTTGGTAACATTTCTAGTTTCTATAGCTGTTGGGTGAACATCTGAGGCTACAATATTATGTTGTCTAGTCCAGATATGAGTAATATTGAACAGTGTATTACTTCTTGTACCAACAAGGTTTATTGGCACAGTGGGCTGATCCCCTGCTCGCCTTAACAATCTTAGATCCATAGATTTTCCATCTCTGTACCGGGTCATGTGTACTGACTGGGCACAGACTTGCACTTAACCTGGATAAGTTTTGCCTTGGTCTGTGCATCGATGCCTTCTGTCTGGTACATTGTTCTTGGCTAGACACAGGGCTTGTCCCTACACTGTTTAATTAAGGTACTAAAGGGAACAGATAACAAACAAACCAAAGTTAGGTGATGAGACTGTCTTCATCTCAAGGCTGACTACCTAACAAGTCCTGTAACCGTTTGGTCGAGATCTTCATTTGTAGCCTGTCTAACATAGTAGTAGAACCTATCTAGTAGAATCCTCCAAGTTGTTATTTATCGAGTCCCCTTTATACCGCAATGAGCAGTGTAGGGGCCAGCCATATGTCAAGCTCTGAAGGGTGCACATGACAAATGAAAGTAAATCGAAATGTCAATGAGGTCTTACACCACTCATCACCACCTAACACATGGCTTTGCATCAGGAATTAAAGACTGCGTGAGTCCTCAAAGTCATCAGATCAAACAAGCCCCTCCAATCCCCACAAGGTAGCTTCCATTGATGAAAATACCCGTAACAAATATCATATTAGCGTAACCAAGAAGACCTTTGGCGAGTGCCTTTACATAAATACGAAATAGGGTTAAAACAAAATACCGACCAACATCAGAATGATAACTAACAACATGCTAATGAATCAATAAAGGAAAAACAGCCGTCACAAACTGAAAATTTAAAAAAGGGTTCTATTCAAATTATGAAAACATTGACGTTGTGCAAGCCAAACCCACTTACCTGTAACAAAGTGTTGACGGCTGACAGGTGAGTGTCTGGACACTCTGCGTATTCGTTTATCCTTTCTCCACCTTCGTCACTGCTGCTTTGGCCAGAACTGGATTCCGAGCAAGTCGAGGTGGCCTGGTAGATGTGGCCACAAGGCACCACCTTAACAAGAGAGAAAAAGAAAAATTAAAAATTAACCCAAAAGAAAGATGAAATGCATTATTCCCAACCACAAGGCTACCTAAAGTAAGACTTTACATTCATTTATATTTTTTTTACATGTACTTTTTCTTCTTTAACGTATAAATAAGTTATAGCCAATGCCTTGGGGGTATGCATGCCCTTCCATACAAAGGTTATCAGAAAAAGATGATTCACACAGCCCACGTCTCTGCACAAAATAAAGGTTCTCAGACATAGTCTATGCCCTGGTAGTTATTCTCAAATCCCTGAGGAGCATACAGTACAGCAGCGTATTGGGCTCATCACACTGTTTACATTATCTGCTTCTCTTGCATAATTCAGTATTGTGCCACAAAAAATTTTTTCAGCAACTTTCTTACTCAAATCAACTTGTTTGGCACGACGTCCATACAGGAAATTATAAAAATGGTATGCGATAGAACTAAAAGACTAAAAGGCCTCCTATCATTTTTTCAATAGAAAGAGAGTATCCATGTGGTAAATGGGTGGAAGATTAGTCAGAGGCTTGCCAATAAGGCGAAGGACGTGGGGGTAAGGCTGTTGGAGGAACGGGAGAGGGGCCTCAACTAATGATAACCTGCAAGTTGTAAGAGGTTGAAATGAAATGACAAAGTGTTAAATAATATGAGCATGGTGAGTGAAAAAGAATCATAATGTCTACGACTAAAGTGACAGGGTAACAAAGGCCATTTAGGCCTACTTAAACCCTTCCAATGATATAGTATGGTATAGTATGGTATGTTTTTTTTTATATTAGTGGAACTGACAATGGCGGCAGTATACATGTGTGCGCGAGGCCTGTGTGAAAAAAAAAAAACCCCAACCAAAACAAAAACCCTGACAAAGAATAAAGGGAAGAGGTCCTGTGTAGTAATAGTTAGGTGAGGGCACAGTGTATGCGTGGAGATGGAAGACAGTGAGAGAGAAAGGGTGGGGTAGGGTGGATATTTTCGTGCTCAGTCTTAATATTGTTATTTTGTATTTGTCAAGTGTCACAATGGGCGAGGTGAGACAGGTGGAGGTCTCGTTAGGCCTCTGCACATATTGTAGTTGTAATATGTCATAGATCCTTTGTGCAAAATTGTCTTGACTGGTACAAAGATTGATAGTTAAGAGAGAAAAGGAAGACATTTCCTATGTGGGCTTAATGCCTCATACTTTAATAAAGATAGTTTAATATCTTACTGCCACGCCCATGTATGCATACAGTGCTAGCCCTCGACTCCTACACATCAGCATTACCTAATTAGGATTTAGTCATTCATTCATTAAGCTTTCATTGCTACACTATTCTTAAAACCTTGGTTGTTTCCATCCCTTCTTTGATGCCTTCAAAATAAAATAATAAGGGTCATGTGTACTGACTGGGCCCAGACTAGAGTGACAGAGGCTAACAACAGCTATGGCCTGCACGGTAATGGGTGGCATTGCATCATTTTACTGTTAATTTTAAACTCATTTACAGTGTGATTCTTTTTAGAAGCCCCATCAAGCCTGTTGGCGCTGAGCTCTACTGTACTACACAACAACCCCCCTCCACCATCCACACAAAAACAAAACCACAATGATAATAATAATAATGTCAAATGCACATCTGTGTGTCTTATACTGGACTTTAAAAAAAGTATTTAATGTAAAAACGTACACAGTAGGCTGATCATTTTAAATCTTTGACTAATGAGATGTCCCAGCTCTACATTCAGCCATGATTGGAGGCTGGGAACAGAGCACCACACTGCTTCGATGCAGTATAAGGTAGAGGGGAAAAGAAAAGGAACCCAAAAAATCTTAAAATCATACAGTGGCACTTACCACAATTTTGGCTTGTATCCTCAACTGTCGGAGGAACAGAGACAGCTTATGCTCCTTAACGGCAGCGTTTGCCGTGTCTGACTCGACGCATAAGAACACCCTGAGCTGCGTGTTATTTTTCCACCTGTGTTGCATAGTCAAAATACAAGCAAGCTGAAGCATAAATAAACACGTGTTGTCAAAGTAACTTGAGGTATTCATTCGGAAGAAGTTCACTGGCCACACGTCCACATAATATTTGTGGGGTGGCTTCAGAATGTTGTCTTTGTTAAGGAGTTGGAAATTGCGACACAGGAACACATTTTTCTGGAGTTTCAAGGCATCTTGTATAAGCTTCACGTACTCTCTACCAGTCAAAGAACGAGTGGCGTCGCTGTCTCGGGGAGTTCCGAAGTAAGATTCTATGTTGGAATAACCTCGTTCAACGGCTCCAAAAAACAGTCTCTTCTTGGTCTTGGTTTTCATGAACGAATCAGAAGGCACGGTGTCGTCATAGAAACCTAGACAGACAGTGTTCACTTTCATTCCTCCGAGACCAGCTAGCCGTACTAGATGTTGAAATCCTTCAGACACAGAGGAGGCCAAGGTTAGCTCGGCAAATGCTTTTATCTTCATGTGCTGAATCAGCTGCAGCCATCGGGGACTCTCTTCCAGAATGGGGTCAGTTCCGCAGTCTTCCAGTTCCCCCTTTTTGACGTGGCCGATGACGTACAGGCCTGATTTCTTTATGTCGTTACAGAAGTCCATCAGCTCGCAGCTCTGTCGAGGATTGGCCACCATGAGTAAGATCTGAGGCCTCCAATACTTAACGTGGGCTTTACGGGGATCAAGCATAAGTAGATACTTTCGGACCTGGTGGAAGAATAAGTATAGACATTACAATTATTAATCCATCGCAATAAAAACTGAGTTACAGTGCAACTTCTGGATAACGACACCCCTGGATAACAACAGCCCTGAATAACGACAATCTCTGGATAATGACATTGACCTCTGGTCCCGATTTTTTTGCTATATATTATAAGTAATAAAAACCTCCAAATAGCGACATACATTTTTAGTAAAACCCCTGTTTAGCGACATCTGTATAGCGATAATCGGCAGTTGACACCGACATTTGATACAAAAAATCTAGCGAAATAGGCAACCTCGTTTCCGACCAGCATTATCTCGTACTCTTAGCCAATAAAAACGCTTATTTTCCGACCAATGAGATGTCCTACACAAGCCTACTAATAGCCAACGACGTCGCTTTGTCACAGACCAATGAGAACATGTGTTTAACTACCAATGAAATTGCTTTATTGCTGTTGCCATCGGGTATACAGAAACGGCACTATCGACAGTGTCATTACCGATCGCTGTTAGAGTTATGCGACGCCTCTTATACGTCAGTTTGTTTTGTTGTTAATTTATTTTTGTTTTGTTTTTTTTAAATAAACGTGACGACGGACATCAATGACTTTAAAAACCCCTCAGAAAGTTCGTTTTTGGGGCAGCCAGTCTAATAATGAACAGATCAGCGAGTCCGCGAACAGCAGCGGTCACTGGTACAGTGCAACTTCCGGATAAACTACTAAGGGAAAATGGCGAGTACAAGATCAAATCAATGACAATACACATCAGAGTGACAGCGTAACTATTAAACACTTTGTCAACAGCAAAAATACACATTCTAACGTGGTTGGGACGTGTCTTATCACAGGCACTGGTCCGCGCATCGCATCGCATCGGTTATATTCACAGGTCTCACCACACCCTCTTTGTCCGCTATCATGAAAACCTCGGAATAACGACACCCCTGGATAACGACATAATTTTCCGGTCCCAGCCGATGTCGTTATCCGGAAGTTGCACTGTATTTGAAAACAAGTCTTGAAATCAAAGGAGATGGAAGATGAATTCATCAGACACGGAAATGACTAAGAATCAAAATAAAAGATTAATGATTACGGCAACAAATTTCTCGCATAATTCATTTTACAAATTTTTCTGTCATCCCTTTTTCTTGACCAGAAGAGGCAGTACCCTATTTTAACAAAGCACATTCTGACCTGGTGGAAGATGAGAGCCTGGCTGATAGAGCCCCAGGTGGTGGGGAGGGATCGGAAGTGGAGCAGGATGACGAGGACCAGCATGAGGACCAAGGCCACGCTGGTGTAGATGGCGCTGATCAGGAAGCACATGATCAACGAGCCAATCAGGCCCAGGGTGCACGTGTGCCACGAGAAGTAGGCGAATGTTGGCCTGTGGAATAAAAGGGAAGCAATTCATGATATGACTTTAATCAACACTCTTCCTTAAAAATGATCCCTCTTTCTTAAAAACCAACCCTCTTCCTTGAAAATTAACCCTCTTCCTTAAAAATCAACCCTCTTCCTTAAAAATCAACCGTCATTCTTTAATATTCGACCCTATTCCTTGAAAATCAACCTTCTTCCTTGAAAACCAAGAGAGAGAAAAGTACACACAAACATCCCTACAGTCATCAAATTTTGGTTCAGGTTGGTGCGAGGAGCATGGCAATATTATGTGTTATGTATAAAATAACTGCACATCGGTGGCACCTTTTTGAAGACCTTGGTGCGTTTAATGGGGACAAAACTGATGCTGCAGATGGTGATGGTTTGGTTGTTGTCTTCATTGCTTAACTAATGAATGCATGGTGTGTGTGTGTGTGTGTGTGTGTGTTTATCTGTAGATATGGGCATGCGTAGATGTCATAACCCATAACAACATTGTATGTGATAGATTATTATTATGTATTCTCATGCATATATGACATTACTCCCCACCTCTTTGTAAAGTGCTATTGTAAGTAATTAGAGCATGGTGATTGTCGTGTCTAAGCGCTATATAAATGTTCACTATTATTCAATAAACACAAACATAAGGCAATTACAGTACACAGAATTAAAAAAACAACCTTTTGGCTTGAGAAAGAAAATAATATTGATAAATATAGAAATAATATTCAAATAAGGTTGACTTTCACTAGAGCAGAGCCAAATGTAGAACCAAATTCACACCAAACCCCACTGCTTTCTTTCTTTATCAATTTCCTTTCTACCTTTCGGTGTAAGGTTAAGTGCGGAAGAACTTTCGCCATTGATCTCTATCAAGTCTTCCTCTTTGCATTCAAATACCTATACCACCTCTTTTCTATCACCTCTCATATTGTTTCTTGCCATACTTTCTTTGGTCTACCTCTTGGTAACTTACCTTGTTGCCGACATTCTAGAAAAGCCACTACTATTACATACCTGAAATTTGGAGCTGATGCCAATTCCAAAGCCAAGCAGGCAAGATTGGTGGCCGCGTAGGACAGTAGGAAAAACACAGAGGTGATGGGGGCGATGGCGTTGAGGGAACCCACAAGCAGAACACACTAGAAATGGAATAAATACAATAGGATAACATTTTTCCCAGAGCTCAAATGATATTTCAGTATTGGGATGATGAGAACATAGGAAAAGTGGAGGAATCTGACAAAAATATACGGTAAGTTGGGAGATGCCTACAGAATCTCTAAAAAAACAAACCCCACAGATGACCCCCACAAAAAACCCAACCCATGTTGCGATTCCGTAAATAATAACAATCTAGACTGGAAATTCTGGGTAATTCGGGGGATCAATAGACTGCATCCTAAGACAGGCAGTCTTGTTCAGGTATTTCCAAAACACTGTAAGCAAGCATTCTATACGTTAGCCAAATGACACTTCAAAGTCATCCTGCGATTAAATTTTGAATACGATTTGAGTTATTACATGCTCTGCAATATTTCTTTTCAAACCTGTCTTCTTACATCATCCCTTTAATTTAAGGCAAGAGTAAGTGCTAGGTGCACAGTGGGCTGATCCCCTGCTTGACTTAAAAATCTTGATCCATGGATTTTCCAGCCAGTCACAGAGCTGGTCCCTACACAGTTTAATCACAGCACTAAAGAGAACACATAAAGTAAGTGCTAGGTTAACCACTTTGGTTTCATACCTGTACAAAGAACCAGGACATCAACACACTGACTATGGGGTTGCCTCCCCTGGTGGTTATGGTGGCTGGTTTCAGGAAAAACCCTGGCAAACAAACAAAACGCAATACAAAAAAAATCAAATAATCATTTTGCTTATTTTCATATTGACAGATGGAAAAAAACACCAGACTAGAAATGGTCAGTGTTGGAGAAAATATGAGGATATAATAATAATAATAATAATGTACATTTACATAGCGTTTATTCACGATCATCACCATGCTCTAAGCACTTTACAGCAGCAAATTTGTCTCGGGAAAACAATGACCAATTAGTAATACTAATACACTACTACTACTACTACTCCTAATAATAATAATGATAATAATAATAATAATAATAATAATGACGATAATGATAATAATAATGATGATGATGATGATATAATATTAAGTTAAAATAAACACTCAAAATTTAATTCCAACATTGAATAATGCACTTACAAAACAGCTGGTCATTGCCGAGCGCCTCCAACACACGAGATGCTCCGATAAGATTTCCAAGGGCAGCAGACAACGTGGCAGCAAATATTCCAATGACAACAAAAGGGGGCCAAATGTTGATTTGTTGTAGGAAGACGTAATCGTTGACAAGTAAATACCTGTAGTAGACACGCGAGAGAAGACAGGGGTGATGGTGAATAAGGGTAAAAAAATAAAAGAAGAAGAAAATAAATAAAGATGGGTTTGTGGTCTGTTGTTGTTTATCGAGTGCACTTAAATTCTAAATCTAAAATAATTATTTTGTATACAAGGCATTTGTCATCCATTTGATTTCTGTTCTCTTTAAATTGAATTCCAAGACAAAACAATATGCTCATTTCTATCATTTCAATAATATATAAACAGGGCAACTCTTTTTATTTGTTACCTTGAACACGAGCCACCGATGAGTATGGACATGACCATGTAGGTACAAAACGTGAAGAAGACAGCTGACATTGTTCCTCGGGGAATTGACTTCGACGGATCCTTCAATTCACCTGAAAGACAACAAGATATATAAAGTAGAGAAAAAAAGAAGAAAAAAAGTGTTGAATTTATGGGATAAACGCTGCTTATCAACACCAACCGTCTAGTCGTGTTCACTGTTCAGCCACCAATGCCCCCAAACAAGGAATCACTTAAAGAGTGAACAGATTGAGAGGTGCATCTTCAAAATTAACCCCTTTATTACATCAGTGTGAGCTTGACAATAAATTCCTAGAAAAGCCCTTTAAAGCAGCATATTGTAACAGCCCACGTCATTCAATTTCCTTCTCTCAATCCCTCGGTAGCATATAGTAGAGCAGTCTAATAGGCTCATCATATTAACATACTGACAATATATGAAGGGTCTGTCTTCAATCAATAAGACTTGGCTATCACAAATAAAACGTCCAAGAGTGAACTATACAATATAAAGCCCAAGCAAAACAACAAAAAAGTTCCCAAAGTCAAAATTTGAACTGATGATATTTTTAAAAACCCAAACAATCTAATAACTGCCGTGAAAAAAACAAACAACCAAAAACAAACAAAGAAACAAATAACACAACTTCTTCTTTATCATGACAAATTTGTAAAGAAAAAAAAAAGAATAAAATCATCGAACATCTGTAACGTGTCAAAGAGAAAAAAAGAAAGAAAAAGAAATACAGAACGGAATTCAGGAAAAATATTAACATACAAATGCAACCAATATTTTCATTTGTGTATTTGTTTTGATTGTACCCCCCCCCCCCCCACACACACACACGAGACACAGGTAATAATAAAATGGGAAGTACCGGACATGTTTGCCCCATTTAGAATTCCTGTCACGCTGGAGAACAGGATGGCAAAGACAGCGGCGTAAGTCATCTGCTTGTCAGTGCTGTAATCGATGGTGTAGTTGCCTGGGTTATAAAATATACAAATCAATCATCAATCAATAATAATAATAATAATAATACTAACAATAATAATAATAATAATAATACTAATGATGATAATAATAATAACAATAATAATATCAATAATAATAATAACAATTATAATAATAATAATAACAATAATAATAATTATAATAATAACAATTATAATAATAATAATAACAATAATAATAACAATAACAGTGGAAATAATAATAATAATAATAATAATAATAATAATAATAATAATAATAATAATAACAATTATAATAATAATAATAATAATATAAATAATGATAATAACAATTATAAAAATAATAATAATAATAATAATAATAATAATAATAATGATAATAATAGTGGAAATAATACTCAAGAACCCACCAAAGGGCAACAGAGTATAATAATAATCACATGAAATAACTAATGTTGACTTTGGTGAAAATAAAGTGAACAGAAAAATGAGATTCAATAAAGCAACATAATTTACATAATTTATTTCTGTCAACTGAGTGAAAAAGAAACAGCATTGACACAATTTATTTCTGTCGACAATATATGAAGAAAAAAAAAGAGCAAACTTTAACTATGTAATCACTCACTGTACAAATTATCCCTGAAAGTTTTGGCTGTCAGACCGGTATAAATGGCTGTCACGTTGTCGTGGTCGAATGACTTGTTATGCCACGCTATATCATTCTCGTGTGGGACGTCCACCGTTATCGTGTAGTCTTTCACAAAGATGCTGATGATGACTGAAAGGGTTACTGCTACCACAATCTGTAAAATGTTTGAAAAAAAAAACCCCACAAAAAACAATTTAGTTGAGACTCATGATGAAAAATTCCTGAAAGTTTTTGATTTTTTTTAGACAAAACAACCAACCCTTTACCTTTTTACTTTTTGTGTCACTCAATAACATTTTTTATCCGCGTCAAATTTGATTCTAAATGTTAGAATTAATATTTGTCTTTCTAAATATGTTAAAAAAAAAAAAAGTTAGTAGAGATATTTAATGCAGCCGTACAGCTGTATCTCTAGGAACAGATAATAATAATAATAATAATAATAATAATAATAACAATAATAATGATAAATAAAAACAATAATGAATAGCATTTATATACAGCACATATCCAATATCATTACTGTGCTCTTAGTGCTTTGCAGTGGCAGCTTTGCCCCAGGAAAGCAACAGAACACTCAACGCTTAATGTGTCTCACACACTGCCTGATAGACGCACATACAATTTTTGGACAAGGATAACGCTGCTTGATCACAAGCATGACAAGAAAAATGAATTCAACATCAAAATGACAAACCAGCAGAATGATGGCGGATGTCCTTGCAAACATGGCGCCTCCCACGATGCAGATCAGCATGCACAACAGCAGGGAAATTGTAGCGTACAGATACTTCCACCACGACGAATCGATGGGCAATCCGGTGTCATCGGTCGTGAATGTTCCTGGTGTGGAGGAGTGAATGGGAAGCGATGATAATATGCAGCAAAATAGATTATGGAGACAAAAATAGATTATAGAGACAAAATAGATTATGGAGACAAAAATAGATTATGGAGACAAAAATAGATTATAGAGATAAAAATAGATTATAGAGACAAAAATAGATTATAGAGACAAAATAGATTATAAAGATAAAATAGATTATAGAGACAAAATAGATTATGGAGACAAAATAGATTATGGAGACAAAATAGATTATGGAGACAAAATAGATTATAGAGACAAAATAGATTATAGAGATAAAATAGATTATAGAGACAAAATAGATTGTGGAGACAAAATAGATTTAGAGACAAAATAGATTATTAAGACAAAATAGATTATAGAGACAAAATAGATTGTAGAGACAAAAAAGATTATAGATTATAGAGATAAAAAAGATTATAGAGATAAAAAAGATTAGAGAGATAAAATAGATTATATAGATAAAATAGATAAGAGACAAAACAGATTATAGAAGTACAAATAGATTATGGAGACAAAATAGATTATAGAGACAAAATAGATTATAGAGACAAAATAGATTATAGAGACAAAATAGATTGCAGAGACAAAATAGATAATTATAGAGGCAAAATAGATTATAGAGACAAAATAGATTATGGAGACAAAACAGATTACAGAAACAAAATCAAAGACACAGGGGTCAATTTCCATTATCAGCCATTTTTATGATCCAGTCTATGTTCTATTATCTATGGTGTCGCAAAGATGTGTTTATAGTCCCTATCCCTGAAAATGTACAAGCTCACACTCACAGACTTGACATCATTTGTCCCCAGGCAGGCAGTGCCATTCTATATCCTTTTAAAATCCCATGGGGAGCATACAGTAGAGCAGCCCGATATACTCATCAAACTAACAATATCTTTCTCAGGCTGTGAATGGGAGCTCATTCACACCTGAGCCGAGTGAGGAAAAATGAGTAAGTAGTCTTTGCCAAGAACTCATCAGCCCGTAATTAAACTTGGGGCCTCTCCATCTCGAGTCGGGTATCTTAAACACCTGGCCATCAACGCCATGTAACACTTTCGTTCTATCTTTTTTTTTGTCATGGAGGAAACATTGCCATTGACTCTTTATCATTATACTTTTGTATTTGAATGTCGTATAACATAGTAAGGTGGTGTAGAATTGCATTTGTGTGTCGTAGAACATATACTCATACATCAATTTTTTCCCTACAAATCTCACATAACATTGTGTTACACATTCATTAACCATATTATTATAAATACCCAGGTCAAAATCATATTGCAGGGATATTACTATGATGCACTGAACAGGCTGATCCCCCACCAAGATAGGCATTGAATGAAATAGCCTGAAGGGGATAAACAATGTAAAGCCTGTGAAGCCCATTTAATAATTTTTAATGTATCCAGCATTGATTTCTATATTTTGTACATGACTCACACACAAACACACACATATATATTATAGACACACACATCATGAATTCATGACATTCAAGTCCTTATCAAGAGGTCAGTTATCAGTGAATATCGATATCAGACCACATGCATATCACTGGTGTGATAACAATTACACAGTCAAATGAATAAAATGTGGCAAGTAACTTACCACCAACTCCAAAATTTTGGACAATTCCCTCTACAAAACCACTGACATATAATGCACAGGCCAATATATTGGCCACGTAGAAGAGAAATCCTATACTTCCACCAAACTCAGGGCCTAGAGCTCGACTGATCATATCTTTTTCACAGTAGTAAAGGAAATAATTCAAAATGTGATGTATATATATATATATATTTATATATATATAGATAATATCTATTTGAAAAATATAAATAAAAGTTCCCTACATATGTGACAAAAGTATTGCTACTTTTAATATAATTATACAACCAGCCCAACTGTGCATACAGTTTTATATTTAGTTATATTACAGTTTCTGTCTTGTGAGTGTAAAAATAATAGTTGGGAAATAATTTATTTTCTTTTTGCTATGGCCATTTCTCCTATTATTTTAACAAAAACAGTGCCAGGGTAGACAGATAACTGTGCTATTGATTCTCTGACTTTAACATCGCAATCTTAGTCGTAAGCAAAACTGAAAAAAATAAAATTATTTGAAATATGGCGAATTAAATTTTTTAAACAAAAATCTGGTTAAAACATCATAAAGTAAAAGCTATGCCTAAAATAATAATAATTTATTTTTTTAAAGATGAGGCTTTTAGAAAAGTCTAGTGTAGTCTACAATAGTTTTAGACAGTTCTCTTTTTCTCAAGAGTCGAAAACGTTCTGTTTCATAGTCTGACTAAAATCAAACCAAAAAAGGATACAGTATGCTCCTCCACCTTCCAATGCTCCGTTGGTTGAAATGGCACAAATTGACAGTACAGTCATAATGAGGATGAAGTAGGCAAGAATCAACTGAGTGAATGTGTCAAGAAGTCCAGCCTGGCCAACCACAAATCCTGCAATGAAAGAACAATAAATAAACATTACTAATATAACGAGTGCCTCATAGTGCTTGCGGTTGTTGCAATAGGAGCAACAGCAACAATAGTAGAGTAGAAGTAGTTGTAGTGGTAATGTTAAAATAGATAATAGGAATCATGATTATCATCATAATAATAAATTGGCATTTTCTATAGTGGATAAATCGCATCGTTATATTCACGGGTCTCACCACGCCCCCTTTTTCCGCCACCTTGAAAACCTTGGAATAACGACACCCCTGGATAACGACATAATTTTCCGGTCCCAGGCAATGTCGTTATCCGGAAGTTACAGTGTAGTTGTGATGGTAATGCCCTTTTCTCTCTGAGGGATGGGACAGAGAAGCTGACATAAAAGAAGCGGTAAAACAATCATCGTAATGCTGCTAATTACAGTTTTTAGAAGGTCACATAATATAGTAATATGTCAATGCTTGATGTGAAATATGTTGACTCTGTTTGCATGTCCTGAGTACTATTCTTGCCACGTGCCTGCATTGATTTAAAAATCCTATCAGAGCTTAGTAAAGTACAAAGTGTTATGAATTAAGCTTGGTTAATTGATAGAATTAAAAAATGATTATTATGTTCAAGATCGCTCAACGCCTAATTTGGTGAGTAAAATATGAATCTAGGGGAAAAAACTCAACACAGATTGCATTTTTAAGAGACTAGGAGAAGATCAATAAAAAGTTTTAAAAAGTGAAAGTGTGCTTCATCAGTGCATTTCAAAATAATGATTAATGACATCTTTTGTCTCACGGTATGGCATGCTCTACAACAATTTGCTTCTGTGGATTCATTTACAAACAAAAAATATACAAAGAAATATGATCCATACAAAATCAAACGGTAGAGAAGTCAGATTGTAGAGAGTAAGGGAGAGACAAATAAGTCTGATTTAATTATGTTGTTATCCCCAAGCACTGGGGAAGGATTGTGATTTAAAAAATTATGTTAAGAATTATAATTATAATTAATAAAAGTGTGCCCAATATCCCTATGACACATGATGAATGATACTCTAGTACTGTTACATTTGGCCCAGATGAGATGCCCACCTTCACCGTCACCTATTCTAGCATTCCAACACAAATAAAATAGCATAAACAATAATTATGCTCAGACATTTCATTACAGGGTCATCATGTTCACATTGCCTCATCAACACTGCCCAAGACCTGTTGAAGGGCATATATGGTTGTATTAGTATTAGTATAGCCCTCAGAGTACCTCCGCAAAAAACATTATATTTTGAGGAGAAAGAAAAAGAGTTTGGGGGGGGGGGGGGGGGGGGGGCAAAAAAA
>JARFNW010126661.1:0-12017 GCA_031763155.1 Dirona albolineata | reverse complement strand
GGTTGGTTATACTAATATCATTTGATGTGTGTGAGTGTGTGTATGTGTGGGTGTGTGTGGGGGGGAGGGGGGGGGGTAACTTTGGCAACTTCAGACAGGTTTATTTGTATAATCAAGTGCTTTGCACAAGCCATAATCAAAATCATAATTAATTTCAAAACCATGGCCATGCTATGTTGCACAATAGGCGTGACTCATCCACAGTTGTGAAAAGGAAAAGTAATTGAATCTTGTATCATTGTATTATTCTCACTGATACATAGGTCACCTATAAACATTTATATGGGGGAACTTGGGATTGTGGATCATGCTTATTTATCACAAGTTAATATCTTGTTTGGGCTCTGCTGTATTTGTATTGAAGGTTTTATTATAATTATTATCCCCACTTCCTTATTATATTCATGATGCTTTTTAAAATATTTCAGACGATGAAAGGGTTAAGGGTGCATTTATGAAATGATGTTTCAAAGAACTGTTGTGAGATGAAGAACGTCTACAGCATTTGTGTACATTTGATTTGTTTTTAAAAAATAGTTGGTCAGGCCACAGGGGTTGGGTGTCCATTGCATGCAGGCTTTCGTGGTTGTCAGTCGCCTATCATAGACACGTGACACATTATTATTATAGAATTTAATCCAGCAGTTACTGACGTGTTGATCATGGTGATGCTGTTAGTGTTAGCCTTACCGGCCGTCGCCACTCAGACCATGTTGTTAAAATTGCTTCTACCCATTGCAGCTTATTTGGCTCCTGTATAATACTATCACTAACCTTTGCCAGTCCATGCTCTGGATTTTGGTGTTTTATTTTGTTTTGCTGTCTATCCCTCCCACCTCTTGTTCCTCTTAGTTTCTCTTTTTGGTTCCTAAACATACCAGCACGTCTTCTCAAAATGACTGCGATAAAGTTACTTGTAGTTTACAAATGTAGCTAGCTGAAAAAAATACTTCATGGTACAGCCTTTATTTTCATCTGTCTGTTAACATTGTGTAAAAAAACTTTCTTTTTATACTATTGTATTTTCCCAATCTTTTAAAAGTGGAACGCAGGGAGGAAACTGGAAAAAAAAATTCCCCCAAAATGTCATGTTCCAAAAGGTTCGGTTCATTTAACAATCTCGCCATTTTGGTCTACAATCTGTCTCCTGTTTTAAGGCAGGTTTTCATTTATTCATGTCAAGTAATGATTTTATTAAGGAAACCCTTTTGAAATCAAGTTTCTTAGCATAGTTGACTTGTAGTGCCTTTGGAAGCTGTTCACCTGGCAATTTTATCCTGTGTTATACAAAGCACACTGACCTAAATATGATTAATTGATTTTTACAAAAGATTAATTTACCAAGATGTTTGTGGACATGTATGGTCTTGTGCATGTACAATCTCTTGCCTGTGTCAAGTCACGAATACTTTAGAATCTGCCTGAGCATTGTATCTAAACCAAATATAATGACTAACAGTTTATTTGATTGTGTGAATGTAGCCGTTTCAAAAAGTTTTTAGTTCTCTTTTACATACGTAGCAATAAATAATAACAATCAAGTCATCAGAGGGAGCTATGGTCGGCCTTGGCAGAGCAGAATGTAAATGATCTAAATTAGAAAGAATATAATCATTCTATATCGATCTAGAATCAGGAGAAAAAAAACCTGCTAGATTCAACCAAGGTTGAATATGAGGGTGCATTTTAAGCCTGGCTCTATTTATGTGTTTAGAGGATTTGTTCACTAGACATGTAGATATACTTTCAAGAATGTCTATTCTATTCTTAAAAGGAAATTTTCGGTAATGCTGGTTTTTAAAAAATGTATAATTTTGTGTCTCCGATCGTTAGGGTTTGAGCTTCATAATATAATCATCCTTCATTGATCCCTCACTGAAGTTGTAACCAGATTTCTACCTGTCCAACTTTTGAGGATTTTTTTTTATCCTTAAAGAAATAGGCGGTTTAAAGTTGCGTTTGTTCTGATGTTGGTTTTACTTTATAATTATATGTAGGAGATATTGATACATATTTTCAAGTTTCTTACTTTACTTTCATACCTGTTTTTTCCCCCCCCTTTTTGATTTTTTTTTTTAGACACCATTTATTGAATTGGTTTTTAGCGTAGTTGCTTTTATAAAGCATTTTCTATGAGCACTTACATGTATTAGTTGGGATAAGGTTTTTTATTTTGGCCACATCATTTCCCCGGCCCTTTTAAAAGTAATGATCTTGGATTACTCAGTGTTTCAAATCAATTCAAAGTAGGTACCATATTTCAAATAAGTTGAATTCCTTATGAGGGAAAACTTGTCAGGGTTGGGGAGTTGATCAGAGTACGGTTATCTCTTATTGTTGCTTTTGTTGGCCATAATCTATTTATATTTAATCTTTTTAGCGACAAATTTGTCATATTAGAGATATAAACCCTTTAGGCTTTAAAAAAAAAAAATTATCAAATCAGTTTTATTGGAACTAACATTTTCAGGTTATAGATTATCTCATTGACAATGTCTGAATTTTCATCAGTTTTACACAATTATGGAATACATGGTCACTGGTCTTTCTTTTATATATATATATATCATCTCTTGAATGGGAAAGTGAATCAATATCAACCAGTGTTTTTTGTTGTTGACAGATTTACCCTGGAAAGTCCAGGTAATGTCCTGACACATTTTATAATCAGGTCATGCTTTGTGACACTCGAAATTGAAATGAAAGTGGTCAGTTTACCTTCAAACTTACTACAGAGCACACAAGTTGTGTCTGTAAAACTTGTGGTATATTGATTGAAAGACAATGTGTCATGCAGACTTCCCACTTGTTCCAGTGGGTTTTGTTAGTGTTAGTCTAGTCATGCCTTAAGTTTAATCAGAATGCAATTTATTTTTACCTAGTTTTAAGTGCATTTTCCTCGCTTATTTTAATTGAACAACCATTCCTGTAGCAAGCGCTATCTAATGTCTAAAAATCTGTTTGTATTTTGTGCCGGTTCGAACTGTTGCAGTACTGAATTGTTTTGAGTATGCCTTGTCAAGTCTAGAAGACTTACAAGCTCTTGTAAATAAATATATTTGAAAATTTAATAAAATATATATTTTAACTTAAATTGTTGTTACAGTTTTTGACTGAAAATACATTGTTTGTATACTTTGATGGTGGTAAACATGTACAGTGAAAAACACTTGACTTGTGGACTGATCATATGACAGTTAATTAAAACCGATGAGTTGTGGGCGGCGTGAACAAATCCCGCTGCTATTACGATTTGTGTACAGGCTAATGACTGAACACAATCAAAATTCCATCAACACAGAAAAACAGGCATGTTCAGTTTGGTCAATGGCCTTGTTTTGGCTTGTTCCGGCATCAAGCTCGTAACATCCATTTAGATTGTAATTGTAGCCTGTCTGGCTTGGATAAACATGACAGTAGACATGGTTGTCTTTTTGGATAATATAATACCTAAGTGTTTAAACCCAAATGATATATTCCTGAGGCAAATCTTTTCCCATTGGAGTCTACTGATGGGTGCCATTCTTCAGTGTCTGTCTCCCAGGATCCTAAAGTACCCTGCTGCAAGTCATGAACATTTTTCTTTAGTACTGTACCACAGTGGTGTTGGCAGCAGCTTTTAACATTATTTCCCAGCGTTATATGAAGCACCAACGCATATTTTGATTGGATGAGATCCAAATCTAGCAGTCTCAACAATGAGATACAAAAACCTGAATTTTCCGTCATCTCACACCCATCCCTGGACTGTACAGGTAGTGATAAGGGAAATAACTGATAATTTACTATGCGTTGTGCAGTATGGCAAGAGTTATAATGTTCATTTTTTTGGCGTGTGCTCCTTCGTACATATTAAGAAACACAACGAGAATTCAATGCTGGACAGTGGACACAGACCCACAACCTCATTACATCAGATGGGTTCTGCACATTTCATTAGATTTCAATTGGGAGGTTCCTCCATCTCTCAGCAACATTTAAAATTATTACCCAGTGTTTCATGTATCACCAATGACATTATTATTTGAGCCAAGCAATACATTTTCAGTGTGTACTAAGTCATAGCTCAGTTCTGTCGCAGAACGAGTCAATTCAATCAAATTTGAAAATATGTTGCAAGGGAAATTTTTCAAGTGTCAAAACTCATATCTTCAACTTCTTTCTGTTGGTCGATCCCTTATGCTACACCTTCCAGAGGACAGTCAGGACATCAAACGTGATTTGTTGACTACCACTTGCCCTACGTTATATTTCTCTGCTGTGACGTGATGTCTAAAAGTCAAAACATTATCCATTCTACTGGAGTTGGTGGCTGAGTGATTATGCAGCTGGCGTTGAGATAGTAACATCCCCCAGGATTCCTAGAGTCCTTGGGTACGACTCTTTACACATTCTTTCCTGACTCGACTCACAGGCAGAGAAAGATGTCAGTTTGCTAGTAGTAGTAGGCAAGTCTACTTTATGCTCCCCAGGGACTTGAGAAGGATATTGAATACACCGCCTTCTAGGGGATAAAAGATGTAAAGTCTGTGAGTGTGAGCCAGGGCTATAAACCGATCTTATCTTTTACATCCATAAACCTTAGTTAGTGACACATCCAAAAAAAAGAAAAGAAAGGTAGATACATGGTATGACAATACAACTCTTCACCATTTAAGATGAATAAAAGAAAACAAACTGTATTATTTCAAAAATGATTTCTTTATTTACAGTGTTACATTGACATCAGGTTGCATTTTCCTCTTATTTCTGAACAAAATTATTTTTTATTCTTATTCATGAATTTGCAATGCTCTGAGAACGACCACACCACACAACAAAACAAAATATGACATGTCCTACGTATACATTTACACATTATACCTTAGAGCAACTATCAGGGATAAATTCAAACTATCAGGAATAGATCTACAAGATCAAAGGTGGCACCTCCTTTTTAGATGTCCATCTCCTATGGGACATATTCTGCATGAATTTACAGGGCAGTTTTGAAAAGTCCGTCTAGTTTAGGAGTTGCTGGAAGCAAATGGAAGCTTAAAAAGCGACGGAGTGATGAGTTGAAACAAGTGTCTAAAAAATGCCCAATGATAAGGAAGATAAATTTCAAGATCAAGCTTCAGTCTCACAAAATTCCTGTCCTTTGAAATGCAAAACAGCCCAACACTTAAACCAATGGTAGGCTTGCGCTAGGGTTACTGCAGAGACTGAAGGAACTAAGTTTCTGCAACTAAGGCAAAAGTGATTCTAGATCAACAGATTCGGCTATCCTGAATTTCAATGACATTTGATGAAAGTGGATGATACCAATGGTACAATAAAAAATAAAACAGACACATACACATCTTGGGGGATCTTTATGATGACGACTAATGCATAATTTACGTTTAACTAAAAAGTAGGTGACAATGTAACGAAGTCATTTTCAGCGAAATTCCTTGCTGGAATCAAGCACATCATGAGGATAACAATAATGGTGATTCAATGAAATATAACATTAACCATCAAGTGTCAATTCACATTTCTATCTTCTAGCATTATCAAATCATCCCCCCTTTACAAGAAAGGGAGAGAAAACAGTATTACCACCTTGAGTCTAGCAAGTATTACAATAGTGTGTGTGTTCAGTGTATATCTGGAGTTTGAGCTTAGTAATTAATACTTCTCGATTGTAACATACCGACAAAAAAATACAAAATACTTTGAACTTCTGTCCAAACAAAAATTACTTTTTTTCCGATCATTTTGACATACATTCATATTTCTAAAAAATGATGCATGCAAAATTATAAAACAAATTGAGGTAATGCTAATAACTTTGATCCTACTGGGGGACACACTAGACAAAATGATATCAGGAATGTCAATGACATGAGCTTATGGGGATGTGGTTGGGGAGAAACGGAGGCCCAAAGTACACACACGGGGTACCAGCCGTACTAACATAAAATTATAGAAAACCATTTGTTACTATTTTCAAAATGTCAACAATGAACAGAATGTTCAGTCTTTTTGTTTGTTCCTTTCTAAGGAGAAATATGGAGTAGTCGGGAATTCATTGTAGACATTCAGATTCAGATGAGATATCTTCACAATATTTAAAAACTCCCACATGCCAGAAATATCCGGCTGTTTTGAATTATCGTGAACAACATCAAAATTGTCCCCTACTGTCACGTCATTCGCATCAATGACAGATTTGGCGGTCTGTCACGGTTTGTGGTAAAGATCCAAATGAATGTTACATTCACACATGATTATGTACAGGCGTGAGGACGACAAGGACTTCCTTACAAACACCTTCACTCAAATGTCACTGTTACCGTCACACAGGGTTCACCCATTAGGGGGGGGGGGGAAATGATAGAATAGAGACGCTATTTAGCTTTGAGCTCACTTATCATTTCCCTTGTCGTTACTTTACTAATGACAAATCACAATGTTAGATGTACGTACATAAAAAACCCAATGTGACAAACCTCTCCGTTATTTCGAAGACGTAGTCGTTGAGGTGCGTGTAGATTAACAATTATAATACATTACATCATACATGTAAAGTCACCATCAATACAATAACTAGTATTATTAATATTAATATTTAGCATCATCAGCTTTCAAAAATGATCATTATTTAATTCATCAACAACATGGACATCAATCATCATAGTAATTATATTATTATATATATTGGAAATCTTTCCCATTCCATCTCAAAAACACAATTATTACATTCGTACTCACACCCATGCCAACTTACAAGTCAATACCACCGAAATAACTTACCCTTTCAGACCAGTATGACAATTCAATCATACATTAGTTTTAACCAAAATGAGTTTTAACCAAAAGTTGCCAAAAATATTTTCGAAAGTATGTTCTTCCAGATTTTAAATCCTTGCAACCTTTCAAGGTTGGGTATTTTACTTCAAAACTCCCAAGGATGAACATAACCGAAACTCATCATTGCATAATGTTGACGATAGATCACCAAGTCAAAATCTGTCTGCACACCTTCGTGAAAAAAAGGATGTGTCTATTCACTAGCATACGGGCTCCAAGCTTCTCCCGTAACCCATATTTCGGAATTGGTAAACACTCGTACACACAATAGATAAATATACATCATGCTGTATATATACACACACCGACATACGACACACTCAGTGAGACATGCTAAAGATGAGCAACACAACCACAAATAATGATTCAAAATTCCATACGTTTTTCAAATTATTCAAATTATTTTGTAAACTACAATATACCCAACGAAACCCACACACATGGAATACTACACTACAAATTACGTTTTAATTCATAAATTTAGTATGCGACAATACAGCCAAGGTTTACAAATCTTAGTTTATGTGAGGATTGAGATCTACTTGAAAAAATGCAAAAACAAAATCTTTTTCTCTCTCTTTTAATTACTTTTATATGACATTTGGGACAAAAAAAAATTTTAAACAGATTTTTCTTATATCTTTAACAATTTAATAATTTTGCCGCAAACTGAACCAATCCAAATCTTTAAAAAAAATAATTTTATGGTTGATTCTATGTCTTAAAAAATCTTACAAACATCAAATAACAGAGGACGCCATGAGATACAACAGTGAAAACCACATTCCTACACGGTGCAGACACACTATACAATCACTGCTGTTTTATGGAATCATTGAATCATATTTACAACAAAGGACAACAATTTGCATGAAAACACAATAGTTCAGCATTTTATCTGTTATAGTAATTATGACGATAATAGGCATTCCACGGAAACACATCGATGCAGGGATGTTTTCTATGAATATTGGCACATTTACAACACTCTATACACATGAAAAAAAAAAAAAAAAAGCAAATACATAAAACACAAGTGTCAAACACTACACCCTGAAAGACACACACACACACATACAAGCCACATACACATTCCCAATTGTATCAACAAAACTCATAAAGATGCATATCCTACGAGCTTAATGTTCCTGTAAAGGCATTATTCATCAAAGAGCATCACATATGAGAATAATGATCATCATAATAAAGTCATGTCCCCAATCATAGTGTAATGTAAACTCACAGATTTCATTTCAACACATCAGCAAGCATTTATTTATTAACAATTCGTTTTTCTTTCTTTTTTTTTTCCTTCTTTTTTTTCTTATATTATAGTTCTGTTACTTCAGTCGTCATTTTTTTTTTTTAAAATCATTTTTTTTTTTTACATGTGCGAAAGAGATTTAACAATTGATGAACAAATTCATCAAAACGATGAAATACAGGGATGTTTCAGAAGAGAGGTGCTTTGTTACATTGATGACAACAACTGAAAACGATCACATGACAATCATGGACACTGGTAGGGTCTCCTGACCATGACATTTGACAACACTAAAAATCAAATAACAAACAAACTGTTTGAGAATTGTGAGAGATACGTTTAGCACTGTCAAACCAGAAAAGTTTTGTTTTCTTCTGTATTAGAATTTTGTTTTATACAATGGTGTTTGTTATGCCACTTGAGTGTGATGAATGTAACTACTTACTTGTAAATGAACATATCATGGCCCATTGATCTACATTACGAAAGCAGATTTAAAACAGCAATGTGAGAAATACTGCTGAATGCCTAGATATATTTGCCAGAAACATATTTCAAACGACTCACTGAAATGTTACAATTTCAATTTTGAAAAAATAATCACAAGACTTTTTAAATTTGCTTACCCAACGTTATAATGAGAGCTCTTAGACGCCTACCCCTCACAGTATTCTCTAGAAACAACACAGTTTAATCATCCATGATGGTAGCAAGACGACAGCGTACGTATAACGTTTAACATATATTATGATGGGAATAAATGAACACACAAACTCATACACATACATTGCACACACCCATACACACTCACAAACATACAATTACATGTTCCCTATGTGCAGTGGCAGCAGTTTTTTTTTCAGGTGTATGTCCTCGCAGCCAGCCCTCATTCTCAGCTCTTCAAATTCTCCAGAGCCATTCTTCAGCACTTTGAAATCAACAAAGTTTTCAGAGTCGTTGAAAGATTCAAACGTTAATTCATCGTTTAATGTTCTTTTCCCCTCTTGTTAAAAAAAAAAGTTGTTATCTTCCTACAAAAACACTGTCCAGATTGACATGAATACAGAATATAAATCATGATTGCATTCCAAGCCCCATCTCCCTTCACCCCACCACCAACATGTGTAATTGTTTCATCAATCAATGATTGCCAACTTTTTGACTTGATTGATGACCAACATCTTTACTTTACAACTAAATACCCCCCCCCCCCCCCATACCCAACCCCCAAAAACCATTTTTCCCCCCTTCCCCCATACTTGTTCCCTCTTTGCTGCATGGAAAATCCTAATGCTAATTATCATCAATATTCATAACAACAACATTATCCTCCTCCATTCATCCCACGGCCGTTTCCATTCCTTCTCTACACGACTCTCTTCCCACAAAGGCCTTGCTCCATTCCATGATGGTAGACGATGCGTACCACCCAAACTCCATCGGCCTCTGCGTCCCGTCCAGTCTTCCTCCGTGGTTTGTTTCCTGTTCCTGCTCCATCCATCTTAACCTAAATGAAGGTTACTGGGCCGGCTGGAAGCCTGCAGGGAGAAAACGAGAAAAACAATCCGGTTACTCCTCTGTCCATACATGAGACGGTCAGGTGGTGGCGGTGGAGGGACATGGTTAGGACATAGAGAATAACAATAACATCAATTTGTCACATATTGAGTATAAAGAGTAGGTCTGGTCACATTTAAACAATCTATTTTCATGAACGTCACTCCCTTTTTATTGCCTAGCAAAATGTAAGTTTGAAAATCTAATAATTTCTCTTTGGTTATAATAAAAAATTATTTGAAACAATAAAATCATTTCCTTGAATTGCATTCCACTAAAAAGTGTGTTATAGAAAATAAATGGCCACTCATTGAGGGCAAAACAAACAAAAATCTGTTAACTTTGCACAAAGCATATACTTTTTGTTGGTTCAACAATCAGATGATTTCACTCCTATGGTTGACATTTACCATTACTATTATGATGTCATTTATTATTCTAAAACATACTACAAGAGAAAGCCTATGACTATGACCTAACAAAGTACTTTAAAAAAGGCTTCCTCCACGGTGGCAAAAACGTTACTGTGGTTTGTTACTGAAATCTGAGATTTGGTAGAACACTCAATTTGCCTCAGACTGAGTCATTCTTCCAACCCTATTCAAATTCAATGGACAAGTTTGGCCTCTTGGGAGCTGCTCCCATTAAACACCTCCTCTAGTCTTAAGCGTTCAGACATTATGAAATCAATACAACTCATTAATGCTATGAAAATTTTATAAGGGAGTTCAAGTCCAATAGTGTGGTGGTAACAACAAACGCAAGTAAGTCGAGTCAAAATTAAAACAACTGTGTAAGTAAACATTATAAAAAGAAATTCAATGTGTCAGTATTACACTTTGGGAGAAGGTTACACGATTAATAAAACAATCCAATCATCAAAGACCAAAGACAGTTTGTGGTGCATGCTTAGGACACGAGAAAAAAATGGATGCAACAAATTATTCATTTTAAAAACTTATAAAATAAATAAATAAATAAAATAAAATAAAATTTCTCACGTTACTGCTAAAAAATGGGAAGCAACATAAAAATAGAACTGTTTGAAACAAACAGAAAAATGAGCAACAGGCAAATCATCTGGAACAGAAACAGTAAAATAAAGAAACGAACCTTACTAACGAAAGCTGAAAGGTTCTGTAGAAAAGGAAGCACACATAATTACCTACTTAGCATGATTCATGGCTTTCTCCCCTTCTGAATGGAAAGTTAAAAATATGTTTGAAGGAAACTGACTATTCGCGATAGCTTTTTTGGTCCAAACATTTGTAAAAGTTGGTCAGATGTTGGCGCACACTTTGAATTCTATTATGGACCATTATAACGTTTCAAGAACAATCACCCAAACCAGGTGTTGTTCATTGCATTCTAGGAAAAACTTTTGCAGCAAATACGCTTCAAAACTTTTCATTGTTTGCAAAATGATTTGTCTCCTACCCTACTGGTTCAACAGGACTGCGCTAGCCTTCAACTGTAAAGAAAGAAGCGAAATGTACTGACACAACTATGGCGCGGAGAAATGCTCAAACTGTCTAATACAATAATAGAAGCACTCTTCAGTCACCTCTTGTGCCTATCAAACGATTGCTTTCTGTTGTTATTGTTAACATATATTATGCTCTGACAATGACCGAAACGATTTAATTTCCAGGAATTCAAGAACGCCTTTTAAAATAGAGCCCTTGGCCTAAAAGTTGATTAGTTCTAGACCATGACATTATGTCTGATGGTGTCCAACACTAGATTCTCCTTGACGGCAACGGGAGCCCTGGTTAAATAGGCTGCCTTTTTGGACCATAACCACTTCAACAGTCAGAAAGTATAGAATCAGCTAAACAGGATTTCAAATCAGACAATAAAAATACTTTTTTTCTTTTTCTTGCGAAGCAAAAGCGAAAAATAAATAAATAAAAAAATAAATATATAAATCAAAATAAATAATGTCTAAATAATTAAAAACTAAATAAAACAATAAAAATAAAAAAAAATAAAAAAATCAAAGTTCAATCCCTATATTCCAAGCAAATAGTTGACAGGGAAGAAAAAAAAACACAACCAAAAAATGTAGATATTATGCTGCTACAAACTTAAAAATGAGGAAAGAAAGTAGCAAATAAAAGTAAATCTTAAAATTTTCCAGACATTATCGATCAAAGAAAAGGGTAAAAAAATAATTTAAAAAATGACATAAAAAGCAGTTGTTTAGATATCTATAAAACATAATATGCCAAAAGAAAAAAAAGAAAAAAAAAGAAGAAGAAAAGCATGCAAAATGAAGCAGATATAATAGGATGACAAATACAATTGCCATTTCCTTTATATAAAAAAGAGTATATTATACACACACATATATATACAT
>JARFNW010126650.1:0-12018 GCA_031763155.1 Dirona albolineata | reverse complement strand
CTACTACTACTACTACTACTACTACTACTACTACTACTACTACTACTACTACTACTACTACTACTGCTACCACTACTGCTACTACTACTACTACTACTACTACTACTACTACTACTACTACTACTTACTGTTCAACACTGAGAGATCATTGCTGACTGAAACTATCTGGAGAAAAAAATGTGGGTGTCTTCAACAATTTTTAATACAGATTAGACCAACAAATAAATTGACCTTTAACCTACAGAAAAGGAAAAGAATTGTAGTATTAGTATCAGGGATCAAATATACATGAGCAAGCAAGTGTTGCAGAACGCCTCAAGTTATAAAGTTATTTATAGACAAAAGATGAATGGGTGAGTTAACAGGAATGAGGGCTGCCAGAAACTAAAAATCTGAATGAAAAGAATGCAAGCAAAGATTGCATAGAGCTTTAAATGGAAAACAACTAACAAAATGACACAGCCTCTTGAGAATAAAGTCTGAATGTTGTACTTGTAAGGGGATACAAACTATATATAATTATAAAGCGAACTCTTTCTTAGGTTCCTGCTGTATGCGAAACGTACAGAAACTCAATGCAATGGGTCCAACCATGTAGATAGGCGACTGTCATCAATTAAAACAATTTATATATAACATATACTCTTTCCATCTCCCAGGGCCATCATGACTGATGAGCTCCAATCCACATCGGTATCCACCGCAGGAAGCCTTCCCCTATCCCAGCATTCCACCAACGACATCTCCACAGAATCTCTCATTTTCCAAAGCAATGCTGCCATGGCGTCTACCCTGTCTCTATCGTCGGCCAGTCCGATGCTTCCCCAAGACCTTATCACAATCCAAGGGTTGGACACCAGTGATGCAACAGCTTCGTTTACCGTCAGTGACATTGTAGCGTCCTCTGGCTCAGGTAATTGTGCGCTGCCATTTGGTTATTATTTGATAACAATTTTCGGAAAGGGTGATTTAAGGAAGATTGATTTATTTATTCAGTCTTACAGATCAGAATGTAGCCCCTATTGATTCCTAATCACAAAATTTGTATTTTGTATTTGATCTTGGATCCACCAAAGGCTGATATGTTGGATTTTGATAATAATCGCTCTAATTTATTTATTGATTTGGCTTTTCCAGTTGACTTTACTCTACCCAAAACATGAGACATCATGGTAAAATTTAATTCTATCCAATCAGGCAGTGAGTCGATCACCTGCTCGTCTTGGTTATCCAGAGTCTTCAGCTCCAACATAGGTTTGGACCATACTCTGTGATATCCTTAAAAAATGGACTTGATCAAAATGAAGTAAAAAAATAAAGGGTGCAAAACTGCAACCACAACAATGTCATATAATGATGTACTATGGGATTGACTCAGAAGTAGCCTTGTTGGATTTTTTTAGGTGTCCACATTTTATGCCACGTTTTCAGAGATAGTTAGCATGGGGCTTTTAAAGAGCTATTTCCAGCCTTATTAAAAGCCTTATTCTTCTCTTTTGAATGTTGATCTGTTCTCTTCTTAAAACTATACATTTTCATACTAGTTTTCACTTTTTTATAGGTTTGAGATGAAGACTAATCAGTAGTAAAATTTAATTTAATGTTGAATTGATCAACTTTCTTTCTGCCCAATTTCCAGGAATTATAAACGGAGACCATGTGATATCCGCTGACACGGACGGACTCGGAGTGGCCGAGTATCAATTGATGGATGGTGGCAATGGGGAATTTATCGTGGTCACATCAACGATGCCTCACAAAGCCTCAGGGTTGTCTGACGTTAACACTTCCATGGCCGATCAAACGCAGACGATTACTTTGAATCTAGAAGAGGCGACTCAGTTGTTGCTGCAGCAGCAGGGCCTTAGTCGAACCGTCCAGTTGTCAGATGGGAGTTTTCAGATTCTAGGACAGTCTTTGGTATGCGCTCAAAAGCTTTCTCTCTTTTTGTCTTTCTCGTATATAAGTATGTTTGTTTGTTTATCGAGTCTGCTTTATACCGCAAAAAGCAACCATATGCCAAGCTCAGAAGGGTGCACATGACAAATGGAAGCAAATCCAAATGGCAATGAGGACTTACACCACTCATACCTAACATATGGCTAGAAAGACTCTGCATCAGGAATTAAGACGAACAGGTGATGGGCCCATTGCGTCCAAATACCTTTACCAGTAAATTGGACAACATTGTGTCATGCATGAAGTCCATACATTTTACCAGTAAACACTTCCCTGTTACCATAGTGGTTACTATTCAGTTATAGGACAACTGAGGGCTGCCACCTGGGAATTCTCATATATAAGTAATGCATTAGAATAATAAGCTTAGCTGTATAAATTTAATATTTACTATTTTACTCTATATTCCTTTTACTTTTGTTTGCCCCACCCATTGTGCAAAATGTGTCATTCTTTGAGTAAAAATATTTAAAAAAAATATGAAGCTGCTGCTGCTGCTGCTTTGCACCATAAAAACATGTGTTGTAGTCAGAAACTATAAAAATTAAATGTGTGCAGCATCTGTAAAGTAGCTTAGAAGATTGCACGGGTCATATGATAAGATTTATTTTTAAACAATTTAATTAATAATTTCTTCCTCTTGATTCTTTATAGCATCTTTTTTTAATCTTACTCTGAAAATGTTATAGGTTTAGTTCTTCTCATCAGTGTGACAGTTTGCGTCTTAAGAGAAATTCAAAGAAGTTTGTTTTCTCTTTTTTTTCTCCTCCAGATGGACAAAGAAGGACTGTCTTTGGAAGTCCTACAAACGTTGCAGGGAGATTTTGTCCAGGCCATGCCAAATATGGAGTCGTCGTATTGTCTCACAGAGGCAGGGCCAATCATGGAGGAGAAACCTGAAGTCGCCAAGGTAGAAACGGACGAAAGCGTTGTTGCAAAAGGGAGGCACCAGGAAACAGTAGACACGAGTGTTGAAGAAGGACCAGGAAAGGAAGGCGGAGATACAAATGAAATCGTCCAGATAGCAATTCAAGACACAAGTCTGGCTGATCTCAAAAAGGAATTCCGCGTCGTGGCTAATAGCGCAGAGCTGGGGACGGACATTGAAAATGATGAGGACATGAATTCAAGAGGTGAAATGATGAAAGAGGAAGACGAGGATGATGATGACGTGATTGGTGAAACGGCGGAGGAAGCAGGGATTGATCAGGTAATGACATGGATAATAGTAAATTTATTTTTGTAAATATATGGCTTCATTTTGCCATCTTGACCTGAGAGAGTCACTTCACTGACTAAGCAGTATTGTGTCCTATTTGATGTTCAACACTGAATGGTGTACAAGGTACCTGCAATCGAAGCTGAATCAATCTTCTCAAGATTCGTGACAAATTTATAATAATTGCAGACCCTCTCCAACATGCTCTGCTGGAAATTGTGGATTGGGGATTTAAAACAAGTAGGTGATCAGCCCAGTGTGTTTAAAACATTTTTAGTCAGTAACTAGCGTGCCAGTGATTTCCTCTGGAATCAATTTCTACAGATTGCAAAGTAGGTTGGGAAGTTAGCATTGTAAAACATTATCAATAGTTTTAATGGGTTTCTTATATTGTACAAATTCCTGATGCCTGTGAGACCCCTGTGTTCTATTATTGATGAATTTCCCCTTACTGGGATTAAGTAGTGGTGGACTGTATTCATTTGTATTATCATTATCAAGTTGTGGTGATAGTATTATCATTATCAAGTTGTGGTGATAAGTTTTGACATTGGTTTTCCTATTGAATTATTTACCTAGTATTTTTTATTTCAATCTGTGTTGTCATTTCAAGACCAAAGTCGAGAACAAAGACGGATCTGAAAAAGTTCCAGACCTGAACAGTCCAATTCCAGTCACAGACCAGACCATTGTCATGATCAAAGGGAAGAAGTGTATCCTTGCATTCAACGAGGAAACCCAGCAAATGTGTGCATACCCCATCAAGCCCCCTGCAGGTTTGTTGATATTGGTAACGATAGAAAAGAAGAAACAGATGCTTTTATATTATCCTCGACAAACAAAAATACAGGCTCGCCAGACTTTACATCTGTAATGAGATTTATTGAATACAAAAATGCCTCTAGGTAATTGTAAGTCATAGTCAGAGAGACATCAATTTTTACATGACCATATAAGTTTCCAAGAATTCACATTGGCTATTAGGAGGGCGGTGGCTGAGAGGATATAACAAAGCATTGCACTAACAATGCTGATAGTCATCACGTGATAGGAGTCATATATTTTTCACCATTTATTGTTTTCTTTCAAACCCGCAAAAAATGGAGGTAAATTTCATACAAGCATAGTGCTGACTTACACCTTAGAGAGAATATGTGCTGTGTATCTTTTTAAAGTGATGAAATTAAACCCTTTTGTTTTCAAGGCACTAAAAGACGAGGTAGACCGAAAATGACTCAAGAAGAAAAACTAGCCTTAGCGGAAAAGAAGAAGCAGGAGAGAGAGAAGAACACCTCTGGAGAGGCCCATTTTGAACAGAGTAGTGCAGCAGAAACACTTTTAGAGCTTTCCAGTGTTGGTGAGTAGCAATTTTTTTTTTTCTTAATTTGTTTAAAGAGAACAAATTGGTTTTGAATTGTGGCTTTCACATATATATTTATTTCAGTTGATTTAATCAAGTTCTTTACATATATCTTTTACTATAATATTATATTTGCACTCATCATTTCAGCCTTTTAAAAAGATTTACCCTAAAGACAAAGTGCCCTTGTCAGTAAAATATCTTTACATACTTGAATTAATTCATAATGACATATGTCCTTGGAGTATTGAGACTACTGTAATGAAACAATGTTTTTTTTACCTATGCAAATGACAGATATTTTGGTGTTGTTAAGTTGGGCCAAAGTAATCGCAATTGAAACTAATCTGATAGAAACTCATTACAATTGATCCATTGGACACCCTGTGCAGTGTTTTTGATTTCTAATCGAGTGATCCCTTGTCGTTTGTCTGTCCAGGAGCTGATGGAGTTCGGAGAAGTGCCAGGAAACGGAGGAAGGCCAAGTTGTTGGAAGGTTGGTGGAGGTGTTTGTATTGTATTGGTTGAGGGAATAATAGGCTGGCCTGGGCAATGGGAAGAAACTTCACAATCAATATTTAACTTTACAGTTAATAATTTATTTCAGGTCAATTTTTACACCCCTGAAAATGTTTTTGACATATTTTTTTATGAGTGCTAAATTATTATTCTTAGTTAGATGACATTTCTATTTTAACGTACTTTGTTATTTGAAGTGTGTGATACAAAATTGTAAAATGTGCTAATTTTAAAGAAATATTTCTTTGATGCATAGTGTTGGATTATTTCTAGTCTATTATTTATTTTTATTTTTGAAATTGTTTGTTGACATTAGAATTTACTATTAACTTCTCCTCCAGAGTATGAAGAGCTGGAAGACTCAGACGAGGAAGAACCGTTTTTTGACAACCAGGACAAAGATCCTGACATCACGATGAACCTGCCTGACTTGAAGAAGAGGAAAGTGGCCGATAAGGAGGAGACTTTTACATCTCCTCTCTTTACTAGTACAAGTAAGGATCTCATGTATACGATATGTTTTATATGAACTGTGCTTGATTGCATTTTATTTCTAAGACTAAGATTTATCGTTTATCCTTTTTATTTGTGTTTTTTTTAATTAATAAGAAAAGTTGACCTTAATCTTTCAAGTTGAATCCTTGAAAACATTTTTAAAAACCTTCATTGAGAACATCTCTTCAGAGAAATGATAATGATTTAATTTATTTGCATATATTTTTACATTTACCATATATAACGGATTATTTGGTTATTTTGAATAATTGATTTTTAACATTACTTGCTTTGTAAAGTGCCCAGAGTTTGTTATTGTGATGCTGTATAAATGTGTATTATTGTAATATTACTATTATTATTATTATTATTATTATTATTATTATTATTATTATTATTGTCACTATTCTTCTTCTTATTATTATTTTTGTTATTATTATTATTATTATTATTATTATTATTATTATTATTATAATTATTATAGATTTTCATTTTCAATGCATCAGATGATATTTCTCTATTTGATAAGTTTGATTGGAGGTTATTATTGTTTTCCCCTGCTGTTTTGTTTTTTTCTAGTCATGAAGAGAGGGAGGGGCCGTCCCAGGCGCTACCCCGCACCGGGCCAAAGCCATATCCCCACATCTATCCCAGCAGTCATCATTCCATCACACAATGGACAGACGCTACTCATGACAGAAATACAGGTAAGGACATGGCATGATGGCTGAGTGGTTAAGACACCAGTCTCTCTTGACGAAGCTTGTTGGTTGGAATCCTAACTCACTCCACGCATCGATTTTCCTTGGACAAGAAACCTTACTCCAATGGCCTCACTCAACCCTTGCCTTGGGTAGAAATGGGTATCAGCTTACAAATGGAAAAGTAATCTGAGTTTCCGGTCAAGAATAAGTGACATATTGTCACTCTGTCGGCTTGTTTTTGCTTGTTGAATATTTAATTTTGAACTCTAAATATGTTTTTACTCAAATCTGTTAAATTTAGTGCCTTTTAGATGTAATGTAATCTTGATTTTTTCAATTCCAAGTGTATGATCACATTTTCTTTCTTCATTCAGGGCTTTCAAAACTTACGTAATTTCCAAAGACAGTTACCCAACCTAATCCCCAAACCGCCACCAGAGGGCAGCACTAGTCAGGCAGCCACGGAAGTCACAGACATCAGTACGCTGTCCCTGGGAGGGGAGGCAGATCCTTTACACCTGGACACGTCCGAAGGTGAGAGATACAACATACTTTTTCTTTCATCTTTTCTGATTAGGTCTAGCAAGCCCGATAGCCCCACACATTTTTCCCCACTTTTATTTCATTTTCTGATAAACTTTTTTCTTCTGGATGCAGATTTTTTCATACTTTGTGGCCATTGTGTTTAAATCTATTAATGAACTTGAAGACCGACGTAAAACACATTCCATGTTTTAAGTAAAATAGCATGATGGTATTTTTTTCTCTTCATTTGTGTTTACATCAACATCTGTAAACAGAGCACTTGCCTTTGGTTCTATACTTACCCATTTTAGCTCATATGTATATTATCTTTTTATGTTTTATTGTCCGTGCTCTGTTAGTTGAGGAGGGAGGAACCTGAAACATTCCTGTAATTGTTAGTCATTTTGCACTTGAAGCTGTACCATTATAGTTCTGTGCATTCCTGAACAACACAAAAAATGGAGGATTATACTGATAATGATTATGAGTGTCATTTAAGTAGCAGCACTTATCCCTGGTCACCACCGTGCTTCAGGGTAGCACATTTGCCACGTACTTGTTTTATTTGTTTAGGTTGGGGTTTGTTTCTTTTGTGAGTAAAGGCAGTCAAGTCAAAACAAATTTCATTACATTTTTTATTGTCGTTTGTTTCCAGCCCTGGACAACCAGAACATGATCCCGACAGCCCTCCAGGGAGACTCGGTACCTCTAGTGGGTGCAGACGGTGATAACCTGGACAATACAGACAACACGACCGGCATGGATTCCTCAGGTATCAGTCATTCTCTTAGGATATCTGGCCATTGGCCACATTTCCTCTACTATAACAGTTTTCAGTGTTAGGTCTAGCTATTTCGTCATTTAGACATGGACCCCGCTGCCCTTAACCAAAGGGAGATAACTCAGCAAAGAATATAACTCATCATCATCATCTGGTCGACTTTACTCCTTGGGGTATAATATGTAACTAATCAACTATTCAATTTCATTTTTTTTAATCATTGGCAAGATTTCTATAATATTTGGTACTTTCTGTTTGATAACATCGTATTTACATGCCATTATGAATTATTTTGTATCACAGTGCCCAAACCACTTTTTTTTCAGTTAATCTTATCTTGTCATATCTAATTGTGTGCCTTTTTGTGTGTGTGTGTGTGTGTACGTGCGTGCAGACAAGACCAAAGAGGATCAGCCATCTTCCCTGCCCCTGCCCCATGAACCGGACCAACTCAACCAGCCGACCATCATTCAAATCCCCGAGAATCTCCTCCCCATGTTGGGGATTAAGAAAGACCCCATCAAGATTGGTAGGTGGATGGGACATGAATATGTAGAGGAAAACAGTTGGGTTTTTTTTTATAAACAAGGCGATGAAATTATGACACTACCAACTTAAGTAGTGATTTACCAAACTAACGAGCATCAGAGTTGAACGCTCAATTTTATAAAAAATTTGCACCGCTTGAGTAGCAAGGTCAAGTTGTGAAAAATAGAAACAAAATAATATGTCCTATTATTAGTAAAGACATAATAGTAATAGCATTGTTCTTGAAAAAAAATGTGATTTAAGTGTGAAAAGTTTTTAATAAGAAATTTGATAGCCTGGTTCTAAAATTATTACCCTTTTTTCCCTTTAAAGGTGTTCGTTTATCAGTTTGTTAAAAGAGAGGGAATTGACAAAATGTTGTAAAAGAACTAAAAACGAAAGTCCTGATCTATTGTTATGGGAAAAAGTTTTTAAAGCCATGTTCGCATTCGTAGAGGTTTCACATCAAGTTTTTTTCATCTGTTCACCACCAATTAGGTCTAAAAGCATCAGAGAGAGAGCTTGAGAAGTTGAAGTGTCCCAAATGCGACTTCCAAGGTTTTTACGCCCACCAGTACCGGGCCCACATTGCCACCCATGGAGACGACATCCACAAATGCAAGTGTTGTAGTTACGTGTCCCTGGACAGTGATGAGCTGTTGGCCCATTTCAAGGTGATTGGGATTGATCATATTGAGTCATAATAATATGTTACATTGAGTCCAGTCTGTGTAAGAGCTCTTATATCTCATCTACTGTATTGGATTTAATAATAATAATAATAGTAATAATAATAATAATAAATAACATTTATAACACGCATTTCATAAAACTGAGTTATGTTCACCTTACAGAGACATTTAAGAACGTTTCATCATCTTATGAAAATCAATCAGTTAGCAGCATATTATTTCATCGTACATACTAAGAACAAACTACAGGTTGTTCACTTTTATTTTCTCTATTTATTTTTGTATTATAAATATAACCTTTGCTCGTATCTCAAATTACAACGTTTCAAACTCGTTTCTGGGTAGACTTGGCATGATGGGAAATATAATGTATCATGTCTTTCCCGGGTCAAATGTACTACTGCTACTGTAAAGCGCTTTGAGCATGGTGATGATTGTGGATGATAAGTGTTTTATTAGTGCCATTAACATCAGATAAAAATACTATTTTTTAATGTCTAATGAAATGCTGGTGATTGCTTCCCCTTGCAGGAATTCCATCCCAGGTGTATCTGCCCCGAGTGTGATTTCATGGCGGAGCACGCCTACATCATAAAGAGACACATGATGAGACACAACGCCAAGAGCTGCACCTGTCATATATGTGGGAAGGTTTATAAGGTCAGTGGTGGGTCGTGGTTGGTTTCAAAAATTTTCATTTTTGGATTTGTAGGGTGTTTTGTTGTTTTGCTTTTTTGTTGTTTGTTTCATTTGAGATCTTTTTAGCTCGCACATGATTTTGGATTTACATTACTTTGTGAATTATATTGGAGCTACTACCTTTGTTTTGTTTTTTTGTTTTGTTGTTTTGATTTAGTTTTTGTTTCAAATGAATGATTACAAAATTTGTAGCATCAAATATATTGTGGTTTTGTACACACACACAGAGGGGCAGAGAGAGAGAGAGAGAGAGAGAGAGAGAGAGAGAGAGAGAGAGAGAGAGAGAGAGAGAGAGAGAGGTAGGGGTGATGAAGGAAAGGGAGAGCAATATTTCTTACTTAGAAAATGAATTGTGTATGTCTATTATTTGTTTGTTGTCCCCAGGACATGTACATCCTAAAGATGCACGTGAAAATGGTCCACATGCCTGCCGAGGTGTTGTTTGAATGCAACGTGTGTAGCAAGAAGTTCACACGCAAAGCCCATCTCAAACGACATTTGAGGATTCACGAACCAGAGAAGCCGTTCAAGTGTCCGCATTGTGAATACAGGTCAGAGTTCAAATTGTCCTCCTCTCCCTCCTAGAGTAATAGAGTGTGTGGGTCAAGTGCCGACAAAAGTGTCCCAATCTGACTACCCACTACTTTATTAATGTTTTCACATTAATTATAGTAATTCAATATAATGTTCGATACTTTTGGTTTTGTTTAAAGAAGCCTCCTGAACAGAAAAACGACTTTATACATGGAACAAAAACAGTAAGTAGGAGAGAGAGGTAGGGGTGATGGAGGGAAAGAACACATTAAGTAGGCAGCTGTCGGAAAATATTGATGAATATATTATATATATTACATGTCATTGTCATTGCATTACACAAAACAAATTCCCAGAAAGGGATCAATAAAGTTTGTTTGTGTGTTTGTTTATCGAGTCCCCTTTATACCGCAATAAGCAGTGTAGGGGCCAGCCATATGTCAAGCTTTGAAGGGTTCACATGACAAATGGAAGTTAATCCATGTCCTTTCCAGGCACATGATAACAATAATAATAATAATAAATGATTATGTTACAATGCAACTATCATTGACACTCTACCAAATAACATCATTAGATTATATCCAACATATATATTATAATTATGTCCTTTTCAGGCACATTATGATTATGGTACAAAGCAGCAATTATTGATAATATATCTACTACAAAATAGCAACATTAGATTATAAAATGCAAAATACAAAAATTAATTTAAAATCATACACACTTTGTTGTCATGCGCTCACTTAGAGAATAATTTATAATATTGTTCAATGATAAAAATATGGCTTTATCAAAACACAATGATATTAATGATGATATAATGATTTTAAAAATAGAATAACTCTTGGGTTTCCTCCTTTATATTATAACTAATATGACAAAGCACATCAATATGACATTGTTCAAAGCTATATTATTACATTACATTATTATTATAAGTTACATTTCATGATTGCATGAAATTATTATGAGAATAGTCATAATAATCTGAAGCGTTTTTGTTGTTGTTGGTAGGGATACACTTGAAGTATAATATTATCATTAGTTTTGGTTTTTAAAATTCCTTTTATCAATAATTTATTATCAATTTTGAGAGGATTGAAAGTTGGTATACACTTGAATTAGGCCTATATCATTAGTTTTGGTTTGTTAAATTCCTTTTATCAATCATTTATTATCAATTTTGAGAGGATTGAAATTTGGTATACAATTGAAATAACATACAATTACTTTTGTATATTATATTCCTTTTATTAATTATCAATTATCAATTTTGAGAGGATTGAAAGATTGATATTCGGGTAAAGTATTTATTGACCATCCCTCTGAATAAATAGAATGAAGGAACAAAGTAAATAAAAAAAAGAAGAAGAAGAAAGACAATCCTATAATTAATTTGATTGTAAATATTGTTATCTGAAGGGGTGATAGAAAAGAGGGTGTATGTGTAGATAAATTGGATGCAAATAGGAATAATACTCCGGATAGAGATCAATGGCGGAAGTTTTGTCCACACTGACTTAACCACCTTCCATACACCGAAAGGTAGAACGGAAATTGATAAAGAAAGAAAGAAAGTAATCTGAAGGCGAAGAAGATAATACTACGTTAAGCTTGCCAAAACAAAGGTAAAGATAATAAATTATAATATGGGTTTATTATCACTTGAAGTAGGCCTATTTCATTAGTTTTGGTTTTTTCAATTCCTTTTATCAATCATTTATTATCAATTATGAGAGGATTGAAAGTACACCACCAGCACGACATAATGCACATGCTTACCTACTTTACATCGATGAAAAGTTGGTGCTTCCGTTCAATAAGATGGAGGACGTGTTTGTTGTGATCTCTGCATGATGGACAACATTTTTTTTCGGTGGGAAGTAAGTGTCCTGCCATTGCACCAAGATGTGTGAGATGTGTTTGCGCCAGCTGGCTGCAATATCGATGCTCCGCATTTTATTGGACACCGCCATCCTTTCGATATAATATATATA